>JAJEKB010021243.1:303245-355187 GCA_022393335.1 Macrotrachela quadricornifera | reverse complement strand
CATCAGGATCCAAGGATTCATGAGGATCCATCAGGATCCATGAGGATCCAAGGATCTACGAGGATCCAAGGATCCGCTTTTTCCCCCTTGATTTCACAGTTGTCCATAATCTCTACTGAATATCATTTCTTTTTCATTATAATCAAATAAATTTTTCTTATTTTCGTATATATATATTCTCAGCATGATATTAAGTGAAGCAATTAGCTGAGTAGTCTTTTAAATTTAATACGTAAATATGAATAATAAATTAGTGTAAATAACTAATAATTATTCTTAAATTGTAATAGTCACACATGAACTCAATAATCAGTTGTTATATTGAAACATTATTCGCAGTATAAAACTGGTTTCTCTGTGTTTTCATCGGTTCAACTGAACTTTGTAAAGGATATAAAAACAGTCGATAAAGAAATTCATTTAGATGTATAATAACTGTCATAGAAAAAAACATATACACAATGTAAATAAATGCAGTAACATTGCACTAAATTCTATCTCTAATAGAAGCATGATTGACAATAGTGAGTGGATTGAATACAATGTACATGAATTTTCTCGAAATAATTAGTAAACCATCGAAAATATTATCAACAAGAATAATCATTTGAAAAATATTTTATAGAAAAGCTGAGAAATAAAATCGGATTATTTATTTTATTTTTCTTTTTCTGCTAAAAAAAAAAGAATTTTATTGAAGCATAAATAAAATGTCAAACAACAGTATTTCTTTCCGTTTCTTCCCTGCATGACTTGTTATTTCTTTTTATCGTATGTTATTAAAAAACATGTATCCTTTTTTTCTTTCCATTCTTTTAATGTTGAATGATAATCATTGAAAGAGATAAAAATGAAGTTGAGCGTTTTTGTTTTTTTATTGTTGATTAATTTTCTTTCAGTAAACATTCATTTTTTATATGAAATAATTCATCTTGATGTCATAGAAAATGTTGAGATTTTACCAATATTAATTAATAATGTGTTTATTAACCGTGTCTGTTTGTTTTTCAACAAATAAAGAAACCACGATGTAAAGAAAAAAAAAAATTATTTTTTCTCGTCTAACATATATTTCTTCGTCCTTCTCTTTTTCTACAAAAATACGTCATAAATGTAAGTAGATACAATTATATGGAAAAAGAAGACGGAGGAGAAAAAGCAAAAAAACATTATACTGGTTATATAATTAACAACATAATAAAGTGAAACATTTTGAGGACATTTATTTTTCTTCAAAGATATTTAATAAAACAATGGATCAACCGAAAAATCGTAAACAACAAGGAGCATGTATGAAATTTCTTGGTGAATATCGAGCACTTCTTATTAAAATGCTTATTTTAACAAAACGTAAACGTGGTCAAACAATAGCAGAATTTCTTCTTGCATATATATTTTTGGGTCTTCTAATTGGTATGCGTTATCTACTTGATCGAAATTATAATCAAGCTCGTTTAATACAACCATTTCGTCCACATGATTCAATGGTAGTAAATAGTACACGAGCAAATATAACATATTATTATCCATGTAAACATTTATTTTTTTCTATATATATTTTAATTTTATTTTATATAGCTAATCCATGTACAAATACAATTGTAACAAATGCTATAAATAATTTAGCACAAAATGTTCCTGGTTTTCCTGTAAATGGTATGTTATTAATTTTTATTTTTCATTATTATGATTATGTAATAAAATTTTAGTACAAGTAATTCCGGATCCAAATCTTTCATCTTTACCAAATGCAACATTGGAATTAATATATGCATATATTTATTTTACTAATATTAATACATCATGTAATAATTCTGCGTCAATACCAGATCAAGTTCAATATACATTACGAATGCAAGAGTATGTTTTATATGAATTGTTATTTATTTATTTTTCAAATTTTTGATTTGTATAGAAATGGTTTAAGATATTATCGTGCACAACAAGTTAAACTTAATAAATATGATTATTTATGGAAACGTTCACCAGAAGATTATTGTCAAGGTATTAATTTCAAAATTTTTTTAATTTTAATATATTTATGTTTATTTTTAGATAATACAACAACACTTAATTATACAACACAATTTTTAGGTATACAATATTTTATAGATTTATCAATTATACAATATGTTACAAATATTAATCAAAGCGAATCAAGTGTTCGTTAATGATTTTTTATTTTATTATTCAAAAAGAAATCTTTTTTTTATTTTAGATTTATATGAATCATTTTGGTTGTCCAAAATTTTATTTAGATCAACTTCATTCTGGTTTTAGTTTTTTTGTTCCATTATTTTTTAGTATTGTCTATGTTGTGACGTTTATTTTAAATGTTGGTTATATTGTTGAAGAACGTGCAAATAAAACTAAGGTAAATATAGATCAGGAATTTATTAGATTTTTTATATATATTAACATGGTTCTCATACTATTAATTAAAAGCAATAAAAGAAGAGAAAAACATGACATTAAATTTCATATGATAATATCCGTACTTTATCGCACTTTTTTTTTTTTACAAATATATGCTAGTAAAGACGAAGCGAGAAAAGGAAAAGTCAGAAAAAATAAATGGAATATTTTATTAAAGAAAGAGAAAAGGATAAGATAAAAAAAAACTATTTAGCCTTCCTGTTATTGGAGGTAATCTTCCATAAACTGGAAGCAGGATATGATGTATTCAGCAATTATCAAATACTTTGCACTATGAAAAAACATTTTCTAACTTTTATGCTAACATAGTCAATTTATATTTTTAAAATGAAGAAAAGAAAAGAACATGTTTTTATTGCGTATAAATTTCTGAATGTTTTTGACTCCGAAGGCGACTATATAACCATAACGACTGCTCAAAAATAAAATTCATAAGACATAAAACTATTACAGCATTTTGCTAAAATGAAAATTTTTAGTTTGATTGTAATTGTTGAAAAAAAAATTAAAAATTCTAACTGCATATTTTGTTCGAATTTTTCATTAATATAAGTTTCTAATTGACTAAAGTAATTACTTGAATTATTGTAAAAGTATATATTAACTCGTTCTATTTAAAATATATTATAGATCTACAAAGTGATGTATTTTAAGGATTGTCTTTGTGATATCTCCGTAATAATTATGTCCTGCAATGTCGGTTTTTTTTAATTATTTGATGGAAAAGTTTGTTTTATGTTGAATCGTAGATGTATTTAATTGCATTTATGACGTGGGAAAGAAGGCAAAAAAACATTCACAAAATTGAGCTTGAGTTTAAGGACATTTTTTTTTAAATTTATTTTAGCAACATATTATATAATTAATGTTACTAAAATTTGATGATTCTGATACGAACTTCGAAACTGATTTTGTAGTTTAGTGATAATATCTTAAAGAAATTTCAGAAACAACAAATCTTGGTTTCATAATGACAAATACAGTGCAATATAATGAAGAAGCATATCATAACATTTCGCTGTGGTACTAATATAACTTAAATATTGATTTTGTAAAAAGTTCCTTTCATTCCTTCTAACTATGATAGAATCCGAGTCGAAATCGAATTTTTCAGAATCTGATGCAGTTCACAACTACATAGTAAAATATTTCAAAATAGATTTGAACATTTGTTTATGATTGAATGGTTTTGATTTTTGGAAACTATGAAACGCTAAATATAATACTTAATGATTATAAATTTGATTAATATGTCAGAATATAAAATATTTGATAAAAGCATGATATTTAAAAAATGTAAAAACTTATTAAAATATTCATAGGAATATTTACGAATTTTTGGTTTACGTACATGGGTGAATAATCTTGTTTGGATAACACGATCAATGTTTATTTATTTTATATTAACTTGTGTTTCAACTGGATTAAGTTTAGTTGTTCTTAAAAGTTCAAATACACGATGGAATAGTGTCAGTAGATCTGTTTTTAATTATGCGCATTGGACATTAATATGGACAGTATTATTTGTTTATTCATTTCAAGTATCAACATTTGCCGTTTTTTTTGGACAACTTTTTAAACGACGTAAAAATTCATTCGATTTTATTTTTATTTAAAAAAAAAATTTATTTTGTTATTTTTTTTTGTAGCTTTATTAGCTAAATTACTTGGTTTTGTTGTTTGGATTATAACATTTATTGATTTTTATCCCAGTGCACCAATTGGACTTCGATATTTTATGTGTTTATTCCCAAATACTGGTCTTTTATTTAGTATACAAGTTATACAACAATATGAACGTCGAAGTGGTAAATAAATTTTTTTAAAATAACATAAAAAAATAATTTCTTTTTTCTATAGGTGATATGGTTACATTTGAACAACTTTATTCAAACATATTTGATTATCCATTATATATTGGCATATGCCTTCTTTTAATGATAATATATTCAATTATTTATATGCTTCTTGCTATTTATGTTGAACGTTTAAATCCAGGAGAATTTGGTGTTGCACAACCATGGAATTATTTATTTAAAAAATCTTATTGGACATCATCAACAGTTCGACCAATTGGTATTGAAAATAATTTAGATAAAATTGATCATAATAGATCGAATGGAAATCGTTGGATTGAATTAAATCCTATTCAAAGAAAAAAAAATCCAGCTATGACAATAGATCATTTAAATAAAGTAAAAGAAAAATATTTTATTTTATTATTTAATATATTTACTTTTTTTTCTTTTTTTGTTTAGAAATTTGGAAAATTTCAAGCTGTTTCAAATCTTTCACTTGAATTTTATGAAGGTGAAGTATGTTCATTATTAGGACATAATGGTGCTGGTAAAACAACAACAACATTTATTCTTGTTGGTACGTTAAAATTTATTCGATATTTATATTTAATAAATAAATTATTTTTAAAGGAATGTTGGAACCTACATCGGGTAGTATTACTATTCAAGGATTGGATAATCAATTACAGATTGAAGAAGTTCGACATTATCTTGGTTTTTGTCCACAATATGGTAATGAATAAAATCATAAGTCTCGATTTTTTTCACAAATAGAAAACCCAATTTCATAAGAAATACAGCCTTGACCACATTATCCAACAATAAAATATTTTCTAGTTTTATTTTTAAAAATCATCATTACCAGAAACCAAGGCTTATTAGAAAGATAGCTAATGTGAATATTTTCGTAGACATATTTGAAACTAGCGAGATCCTATGCATACTGCATGGCTCCCCTTTTTCTCTAAAACATCACATATTTGTTTTACCCTAGACTTGATAATACACATTGACACAGTTCGCATTTCTATATTCTTATCCTTCATCTTGTATACTCATATCTCCTATAGTCCTATTCTCTATCTCAGTATCCACTATTCCCTATAGTCTTTTACCTCATCCCTATCTTACTGTCCTGTATTCCATATTCCTTATCTCGTTTTCCCTATCACCCTATTTCCTATCCCCCGTCATCTATCCTCTATAGCCTTCGTACCCTTGACTTTTAACCGTTGATCCTGAGCGGACAGACACACAATCACGCTTTATTATAAGGGGAATGATGTATGAAGACTAACTAATCCTCATCAAGATTTATCAATAAAGCTTCTTAATATAAAAAAAAAATTTTTCTATTCTTATTAGATATTCTTTACAATGAATTATCTGTTGAAGAACATTTAGAATTAATTGCTAAGGTAAGATATATATCATTTAAATATTTCTATAATCTATATTTTAGATGCGTCATATGGATGAACAATCAATGAAAGAATCAATTGAAACAATTCTTAATTTAATTGGTTTAACTAAAGATCGAAATACACTATCAAAAGATTTATCAGGTGGAATGAAACGTCGATTATCAATTGGAATATCTGTGATGAATGATCCAAAAGTTTGTTAAATAAATATATAAATTTTTTTTCTTATATTCTATATTTTTTTAAAGGTTGTTATTCTTGATGAACCAACTAGTGGCATTGGTAAGAATTTTTATTATTAGTACTTAAAAAAAACTAAGTTTTTTTTTTAATTTTAAGATCCATATAATCGTCGTCTTATTTGGACTATTATAAGAAAGTTAAAATTAACAGGAAAATGTGTTTTATTAACAACACATTTTCTTGAAGAAGCTGATGTTTTATCTGACCGTATTGCTATTATGAGTAGAGGACGATTACAAGCTAATGGAACACCAGATTTTCTTAAACAACAAACAGGTTTTTAAAAACAAAAAAATAGACAAAAAAAAACAATTTGAAATTTTATATTTTAGAATTTGAATATCGATTATTAATTGATAAACATGAACAATATTCTAGTGAACAAATTACTCAATTTATTCGAGGATATGTTGGTAATATAGTTTTAGAAAACGAATCAAGTGCTGAACTTGTTTATGGAATAAAACGTGGTGAATCAAAACAGATTGAACAATTAATTAATGTACTTGATCAACAAAAGCAAACAATTGGAATTAATTCTTATGGTTTATCAATGACAACTATTGAAGATGTTTTTCTTCGGTACATAAAAAAAACAATGAATTATTTAAATATATTTTTTTAAATTTTTAGATTAGTTTATGAAGAAGAAGAGAATGATCAAGCACAAGAAAATACAAAGTATCAATTAGATGATCAAGGTAATAAAATAATTTTTTAAACAGACATCAAATAAATATTTTTATGAATAGTTTTTCGTAAACAATATGAACGTATTGATGGTTTTCAATTATTTTGGTCTCGCATTTGGGCTTTATTAGTTAAACGATGGCATGTTTCACGTCGACAAATTAGTTTGTTTTTAGGTTTTTTTCTACTTACAATAATAATGGAAATTATTACTGTTGCTATTATACCAACACCACAACAAATTCAATCAACAATTTTAAACAATGAACGTATTTCTGATGCTCAAGTAACATTAATACCATCTATTTATAATCCACAAACAATAGTTTCGTATGCAAATAATGATGAAAATTATGTTCGAACACGCCTTTCAAATTATTTAAGTAATACAAATGCTGCAATGGATGAAATTACAAATGATAATGTATTAAATTATGTTAGAGATAGATATTATCAATCTGAAGATATTTTTGTAAATAAATATCAACTAAGTATTGCTGCATATAATAATGGAACATCATTATTACCTTCATTAAGATTGAATGCTTACTTTTCAACAGTTAATTATCATACAATGCCAACAAGTTTAGGTATGGCAGCAACAAATCTTTTTCAATTTTATGCTAATTCATCATCAAAAAGTATAATTACAACAAATCAACCAATAATAACAAGAACACGAGCATCATCTTATATAGCTGAAATTCTTTCTGTTCTTTATTGTTTTGAAATGTTTCCAATATCATTATTTTCATTTTTAAATAGTATTATAACAACAATATTTATTGGAGTTCTTTTATTAACATTAATAACAGAACGTTTAAATAATTCTAAAGATCTTCAATTATTAACAAATTTAACTAAACGAACATATTGGTTTGCAAATTGTATCTTTGATTTTTTCTTATGTTTAATTCTTATTTCACTTTTAACTATTATTGTTAAAGTATGTTAAGATAAACGATTTTATTTGTATTTTAAATTTATATTAATATATTTAGATCGGTGGTGAATTAAATCCAAAAAGTGATTCTGAAGTTCATATTTATCAACGTGCAGCACCAGCAAGTTATTTTTTTATTATGTTTTTAATGTATTCATTAGCATCATTACCATTTGTCTATGTATTTTCATTTATTCCAAAATCATCAATTATGGGTTTTACAAATTTCTTTATATTAAATGTTATTATATGTGTTGTTGATGCAATTATTAATTCTTTTACTGTCTTTACTAGAAATGATACACCATCATTAGGTCCAACAAGAATTTATACAACTGTCAATAATGTTCGATATATTTTTGCTTTTTTACTTCCAACAGTTAATTTAAAACATGCTCTTTCGAATATTCAATTACATGAAAGTACTGAATGTATACCTATATCAAATGCAATGATTGGTACAAATTTAAGTACAAATGAACCATGGTTATCAAGAAATCGACCTGGTCTTGGTACAGAATTTATTTTATTTTGTATACAAACTGTATTCTGGTGGATCATTTTACTAATTGTTGAAAATCGTCTTAATATAAGATTAGCTTGTCGAGGATGCTGTTGTGATGAATCATCAGATTCAACATTAACAGAACAATGGAATGATTCGGTATGATTTCGTTGGGATTTATATATTTTGATTGATAAAAGTTAACTAAATTTATCAGGAACAAACATATTCAATCGTCGAATGGCGATTGACTCCATCTTTTGGTTATAAGTAGGACTCAATGAGACTAGGAAAATCACAGAAAAGTCCGTCCCTCCCCTCTCCGGCTTGTTAATCATACCTTGTTCGTGAGTATGTGTCACAAAAAAACAGATTTCATAATTTATGTTAGCAATTTTTGCCTAAATTTAGTTGTCGCTTGTTACTCGTGTGATGGTAACATTTCTGACTTAAACTATTTAATCTATTTAAGCATGGAACTGAAGTCTTCTGGGATTTTCCTAGTATCAGTGAATCTTAATCATTGTCACTAGACGGAACCATCTGTCGTCCGACAGTTGGATATGTTTCCTCGTTAGGAGCATTCTCACTTGGAAATTATTTCAATTGAAACCTACTGTTTGAGTTTATACTGAGCCTACAAGTAGATCTTAATGAAACTCGAAAAGTATAAAAGTATATGTGCTAATGAACCTTTGGAGTCAGTCTGTCGCTCGAAATTTGGTTCCCAAACAGGTCTGCCAGATTATAGAATATGTTGAAAGATTCAACGAAAACAATTATTCCGTTGTCGAAATTTTGAATTTTCAAATAAACGCAATTTTTGTTCTAGAAAAATTTTAAGAAAAAAAAAAGAAATCATTTAAAAATTTTATATATTTTAGCATCTAGATGAAGATGTTCGACGTGAACGTCAATTACTTTCACAAGATAATGAAACAACAAAATCATCTGTAATACTTGTTCGAGATCTTATTAAACAATTTAAAAAAAGAAAATCAAAATCTAGTGGAACACGAATCTATATGGCTGTTAATCACCTAAATTTTCATGTAAAACAACGAGCATGTTTTGGTTTATTAGGTAGAATAATGAGTTATCTAATTCGAGATTATACATAGATAAATTTTATTTATTTAGGAGCGAATGGAGCAGGAAAAACTACAACATTTCGTATGTTAGTCAATGATATTAAACCAACATCAGGCAAAATAATTATCAATGGAAAAAATATCAATGAAATGGTAAATATTTTTATTCTTCAAAACTTGAATTCATTTTTTTTTTCTTTATTGTAGAAACGTGATTTAGAAATTGGTTTCTGTCCACAATTTGATTGGCTCGTATATGATCTCAATGTATTGGAAACATTAATTCTATTTGCAAGGTGATCATAAATCAATTGTTTTCATTTTGATTAAATTAATTTTTTTTTTATTCTGTTTAGATTAAAAGGTGTAAAAGCATCGGAAATACCAGAAATGTGTGAGAATATGATGAAGATTTTCGGTCTTGAGATATATCGAAAACGAGCAGTACAGAAATTAAGGTGAAGATTTAATAATATAATAATTTATTAAATATATTTGAAATTTCTAGTGGTGGTAATAAACGAAAAGTTAGTGCAGCTTTAGCCTTTATGGCTAATCCAGCATTAGTATTTTTAGATGAACCAACAACAGTATGAAATTATTTTATAGAATGAAAAATTCTTGATTAGAATTAATATTTATTATAGGGTTTAGATGCAGCTGCTAAACGAAAATTATGGAAAGTTATTCGAGCTGCTCGTGATGTTGGTTTGACAATTATTATGACAAGTCATAGGTAGATTAATCAATTTATTTTAATATATATTTTTAAATATTTTTATTTTTAGTATGGAAGAATGTGAAGCTTTATGTACTAGTAAGTTGTATATATATTATAAATTGAAACTGAGTTGCACCAATTATGGAGAATATGATGTTTCATTTATTCTAAAGAATATTTTTCTCAGTTAATATAGTTGGAAGTGAAGAGAATAGAAATTTATAATTTTATCATCGACTTCTATCAATTTTTCTCTCGTTTGAACTCTAGAAATTTTTTTGCTAGACTCGTTTCGGTTTCTAATAAAGATTTAAAAATTCGTATGAATTATTTTATTTAGAAATCGGTATTATGAAAACAGGTCAATTCATGTGTCTCGGAAAATTACAACATTTAAGAAATCGTTTTGGTAATGGTTACGCTGTACAAATAAAAGTAGCTGGTGATGATGTTGAAAAACTAAAACATGATTTAATATTTAATTTACCTGGAATTGAAATTCAAGGTAAACTTTTTTTTTTACTTTTGAATTAAATTATTTAAATTTGAATAAAATTAAAATAGATCAACATAATGAAATGCTTTTTTGTAATGTACCATTTTCATCAAATAAAGAAAATCAAGGAAATTTATCATTTAATTTGGCTCGTGTATTTGAAATATTAAATGTAAGAAAAGAACAAAAACTTATTGAATCATATTCAGTAACACAAACAACACTTGAACAAATATTTGTTCAACTTGCTGGTGAAGATGAAGAAAATTTACCGAATGAAATAGAGAATAATGATGAAAGTAAGAAAAATAATTTATATTATTAATGGAGAATCTTTAATTCATTTTAATATAAAAATAGTTGTCGAAGAAATCAATTAAAAAGGTTAAATTAATATTGTTTATCAATGTTTTTATTCTTATTATGTTGATCATATTCTCAATTTTTCTCTTGTTTTAGCTAATCAACCAATTATAACCAGACTTTAATGTAATTCATTTTAAAAATGTTGATTTTTTTAAGTTTAAAACTTTGATTTAATTAATGTAATCAACTAAATTATTTGTTATTCTATGTTTTTTTTTGTCGTATTAATGATTATTTCTTCAGCTTATTGTGATTCGTTATGCATGATTATAAAAGCTTTTTCTTCTGTATGCTATACAATAAAACTTAAAAAGAAAGTTTGTTTTACAAAAAGTTATTAAAATAAAACTCAATTAAAGCCTTCGATACATTAGAAGGCCTCCTTATTGAAATGAAGCAAAAAAAAGTTTAAAAAACCTCTCTGAAAATAGCTTTTTTTAAATAACACCGAAAACTTTTTGATTTTTTAGCATTTGTATACAAGTTAATATTTTTTCTATATTACAAAGCATGTCTTGAGGTCACCTTAATGCTCCTTTGCATCGTGTTGTGAAGAAGTGTGTTACATATTCTCCTTGAAAATATTCGTTTCAACAGCCACAGGATCTAATTAACGTGATACGCATTCGAAACTATTGCACATAAAGAGATTTTTCTCAAATAAGAACATTTTTGGTAAAAACTTGATGTCCATTATTTAATACCTCGCTTCGCTTGTACACTTCCTTTGTAGAATTTTCAGCATGTTCTCATCACGGAAGATCTCATTTATAATTTGGAAAAATATATTTCTAAGAAAATGCAACGAAATACATTTTATGAAATATCCCTTTTATGCCTAAGGATATATTTCTTTTTACATAAAGATGTCAAGATACTTTTCGACACAGATACAGAAGATTCTAAAATCACTCTCAACATGTATTCAACTGATCCTTTTCTGCAAATTGTTTCATTTAACACTATCGTATTCATTTCAATTAGCTAGACACTCATAACTATGTTGATGATACCTTTCATTTTGAACCAATTCTAATTATGCAAGCCAATTCTTAACATAAGCAACTAAATTAAATAACTTTGACAGAAAAATATTAAATCTTCTTACCTACTTTAAATGACTTATACTCTCAGATAAAAGTCTTTCCCTTTTATTTCAATGCTATCATACTTTGCATTAAATTTATAGGCGAATAAAGATAAGACATGAGTTTTATTTCAACGTGATGTATACTATTTTGAAATCAAACGCTTATGTCATATCTTTGCTCGGCTATAAATTTGAAGAAGATAAATATCACCAGTGATAAATCGTATGCTTTAAAAAAAAATAGTGCTGTCATAGATCGCAGCAAAATTTTGGTGTATGATGTCTATTTTATTTCAAAAACATTCTTTTACCAATAATTATTTTCTTTTGTTTGCATGAAAACCTTATCTGAATCCTTTCCATTGTACTAAAGATGTATTGGATAAAAAAAGGTTGAAATTAGGATTTTCCGTTGAGATCGCCAAAAACTTTGACTTTTTTTAGGGACATGATAGATGATCCCTTTGTAACTTGTGGACGATAAGACAGAATAGAAGATCTCGAGTCTTCTAATGTATTAAGGACTTTATAACTTTTTATCATGATTATCCACTTTCGAGCATTTTTTCAGGTTCTGTCCCAAGTTTTTCTCTATAAAACTGTATATTTCAATCAAGAATTATAAATATATTTTATATAGATAACATCAATTTACAGAGAGAGGTCGAAACTTTTCACTCGCTCTTTACTTTCGACTGATAGGTGTGTTCGAAAAATAATAAAATCTTGAAAAGATATGACTAGCTGCTGTTAAATCTAAGCGTTAGTCTTTGGTTTAGTGGAGTTTTATTCTCTTCCTATTAAATTGTTTAATGACGTTTCAGGAGTCGATACCCTTTCTTCTTCAGATTTTATTGATGGATTAAAACAAATTGAACCACATATTTATACTTTTTTCTTTCATTTTCTTTTCTTTCTGTTGTTATTGTCTGATAGTGGGTCGGCAGAAGATAACATCATAAGGCACTCCTACCAGCAATCACCGTCTTGCTAAATCACTACTAGATAATAACAACAGAAAGAAAAGAAAAAGTATATATATGTAGTTTAATTTATTTTAATCCATCAATAAAATCTAAAGAAGGGAGTCTCAACCCCCAAAACGTCATTAAAGAAATAATTTAATAGGAAGAGAATAAAACTTCAATAAATCTTAGCCTTTTCTTTTATTGCAAATCAAATGACAAACATATAAAGTCATGACAAACGAAAAAAACATCAAATATACCTAAGGAAGAAAGAAAAAAAAAATCTAGCGAAAGCAATAAGCCATGAGTAACAATAAAAACAAAATTCTGATAGAGGAATGAAGTAAATATAATGCTATACAACACTTACATTTCTATCTTAAGATAAACATTACTTTTTTTTCGTATTTTACATGTTTGCAATGGTTGGATACGTAATTGCACCATGCTATGAATCATACTTGGAATTTTCCTGTTATTCTTTTCTCTGTTTGTTTTTCGTTTACGTCTGTTTCTTTCATTATTAAAATTGCTTTAGAGGAAAAGCTCTTTTATTTAAAACAATATAACATGTCACAGGATGTTGAAAAGGAACTTTGGATTAAAATAGAAAATTTTATCAAGAAAATTTGTTCTGTTCATGGCACACAATATATTTTTGATATAACATTGTACACGTATGTCCTTTTTTACTTTTCGTTTACTCATTATCTTTTAACTTTTGAGATTTTTAGAGATATATACAACTATCTTACAACTCCTTCACTACGTAGAGCTACATCGACAACAAGTTCTGTTAGAACTGTTCGCTCGGCTACTCCACAAGAAATACTTGGAGGCGATTTATACAATCATATAAGTGATTGTCTTAAAGAGGAATTGCAAAATATATGTAGAGTAAGTGTTTTTTTTAACCTTTTAATTACAAACAGAAACCATCGCGAATAATTTATAAAAAGATTATGGAATGTTTCTTATATTTTAGAATGTCAATAATATGACAAACAACGATCTTCTTCGACTATATCAAATGTACGGACAAAAACATAAAAATATGTACAAATGCTTAGCTGCGACTTGTAGATATCTCACGAGACATTGGGTTGTACGCCAGCACAATATTGGTAGACATGATGTCATGGAAGTTGGTGAGGTATGTTCTATTTAATGTCTTCTGTCTGACTTACATATATGTTCTGAAGAGACATGGTGAGAATTAGTTTAACTAGATGTTTATTAGTTCTTTCCTATTTCTTGAAGTCAATTGTAATAGGTATAGACTTCAATTTTTTCTCTCTCTAACAACAGTATTTGAAGTTATCATCAAATTTGAACAAACAGTAGTCTAACGAAAAGCTTTTAGTAAATTAATAAACACCATTAAAGATCTTTTTCAGTCGAAGATAAGGTTTTTCTCAAATAAATTATACATTCTGTCCGAATCGCATACTTTTCATGCATTAGATAAAGCTAGGAAAGATATGTGAGTGCTGTATATCAGTCTATAATCGCTGTAATTTATAAATGTTCATTCTCGACAAAAATGTTTTCATATTCAGTTAGCTCAAAAAATTTTTGAAAGTTCCTTTTTCAAACCATTATTTCCGCATGCGACACGTGCATGCTTGGATCTCATTAATACGAATCGCAATAATCAATCAATTATGGATGCTGAATTAATCAAAAGTATTCTTCATTTATATTGTAAGTACACGAATATTTATTGCTCTTATTGATTGAAAAATTTCTTTTTTAGTGGAAAAGGATTTTATTGAAATGATGAAAAATAATCGAATCATTGAACTGACCGATGATATTTATGTTGAATATTTTGAAACTGAATTTCTTCAACAAGCAAAAGACTTTTATTATCGACAAAATATTCCATCTTTCGAAGAAGATCACATACTTGAATATCTAATATCAGTAAGTTTTTCAAAGCTTGTATTATAGCTTCATTTATTGGTATAATAGGTTGGAAACTATTTTGCTTATGAAATCAATCTCGCTAAGTCTTACTTACCTAAAGACAGATCAACATTGAAAATATTACTAAATATATTAGAAGATCTCTTTATTCCTAATAATATTTCAAATGTGATTTTGGAAAAAATCCGATCAATTGAATGGAATGACAATGATTATCATGGTGAGATTATACAATTTTATTTTATTTCTAATTTTTCTTTTCATATAGAATTAGGCAAATTGTATAATCCAATAAGTCAAATTCCAAAAATCAAGCATGAGCTAGACAAGATCATTGAAAATCATATTCATCAAATGGGTATCAATGCTATTCAAAGTGTTTGTCAAATAGCACTCAATGTAAATGATTTTCTCTTTTCTTCTTCATAATTTCTATGCTCATCTGCATCTACTTAGGATTCGAAAGAATATGTTGAAACTATTTTTAATGTCCATTATAAGTTTTCCAAACATGCTAAAGAAATATTTCATAATGAACCAGGTTTTATTACTGCTCTGGATAAAGTAAATCTCTTTTTCTCAATACTCTTCCCTATTGTTTAGAGATTTATAGGCTTGTGGAAAATTTATTAATAATAATGCAGTGACACAAACAGCTGGTAGCACAAATAAATCATCAGAATTATTAGTTCGATATTGTGATGCACTTTTGAGAAAAGGGTTTGGACAAGTTCAATAATATTTTCCATCATTTATTCATTGCTATTTGTAGAAACAAAGCCGATGATCTCACAGAACAATTTAATCAGATCATGGTATAATTTCATTCTTTCTTAAATAGATCTAATTGTCTGTTCGCAGATTGTATTTAATTATATTGATGACAAAGATGTTTATCAAAAGTTCTATGGTGAAATGTTAGCAGAACGTTTTGTTAATGAACTTAGTGCTTCTAATGAATATGAGGAAACAATGATTTTGAAATTAAAAGTACATAATTCTTCATCGGACTTATTCCTCTATCGTTTCTTTTCTTTAGCAAGCATGTGGTCATGAATATACATTCAAATTCGAACAAATGTATCGAGATATTGGTATAAGTAGAGATCTAAATGAGCAATATCGAACATATTGTGAAAATGAACATATTCAAAATAATGGTAGAATCATTTCAAACAATCTGTTGAAAATATCATTTATTATTTTATTTCAGTGAAATTTTTTATAATGGTACTTAGTTCCAATTCATGGCCTTTTTTACCTCCATCAAATATTGTTCTACCGATTGAACTCAAATCGATCTTCGATAGTTTCACACATTTTTATATTCAACATCATAATGGTCGAAAATTAACATGGCTTTATCAGCATTCAAAAGGAGAATTACAAACACATTTCACTACTCAAAAGTTTACATTACAAGTATGATTTGAATGTTGTTGTGATTTGTAATGTAATATAATCTTTGTATAGGTATCAATGTATCAGATGATTGTATTACTATTATTCAATAAAGCAACACATTGGACAGTTGAACAAATCCAAAATAAAACACAGATTATATCTGATTTATTACTTGAAATTCTTTATGGATTATTGAAGAGTAAAATATTAACTTGCATAGAACTTCATGAAAATTTTCAAGAAATTGATATTCATATGGATTATACGATTAAAGTAGCTGATGCTTTTCAAAGGTATATTGATTTCTTTTATTCTTTAAAAAAAAGTATATTAATCTTTTTTCAAAGTAATAAGTCTCGAATAAATCTAAATGTTCCATTCAAATCAATTGAAAAAAAACCTAGTAATAATTTAGATAAAATAATCAATGAAGAGCGTAAAATGGTCATTCAGGTAGAGTAAAATGATATTTGACTTCACTCACTATTTTTCAATATGTATCAGGCTGCAATAGTTCGAATAATGAAAGGTAAACAAACATTAGAACATCCCTTATTAATGCAAGAAGTGATTCAACAGTTGAGTTCATATTTTAAACCAGACGTTCCTCTTATTAAGGTAATTATCTTGTTTGAAATCTAATACAATAAATGTTCTTATTTCAGAAATGTATTGATGTGTTGATTGTCAAAGATTATCTGAAACGTGATCATCATAATGATAAAGACATAATACGTTATTTAGCGTAGGATCTTTATCATTAAATTGACATTCAAAAATTATTGTGTTGTTTTTTGAATGTTTTCTTTTTATATTTCGAAAAAAAAATGTATTTATCTGATTATTTGCATGAGCGAGACACCTCAGAATTCTTCTCAGCATATCAGTTCAAACTTCATCATTTTCAATTAGTTTACAGGATGATAAATCAAATTAAATCAAACTGTTAATTTCAATTTTTGTTTTTTAGCAACCAATTAATATGCTTGAGATGTAGAAATGTAACAAAAAAAAGTAATAAAATAAAATAATGCAGATTATGCTAATACCGACGTGTTTCATGTTTAGTTATTTTTAAAATTTAAAACGTTCATCACGACACTGCATTATATAAAGTGAAGTATAATTGAGAACTGAGTGTTATGTGTACTTTAAAAAGTAAAAATAAATGACGACAAATTGATTTGGATCGAACTGTCTAAAAAACTAACTATCTTGAGTCTATGCTCAGCATTTTGACCTATCTCGTGAACAGTTTAGCCATTTGAGCTTTGAGGCATCTCAATTCGACAGAAAATAATTTAGTCTACAAATTTATTCTGCTCAAATGAGGAAGTTATGAGATGAAAGAAGTGCTAGAATACAAAAACTGCGTAAATCCGAAGCAATATTACACCGCAGGAGATGGTATTTTGGATTTTTCTCACGTGCTGCACGATATCTTAGGTTTATTTTGCTACAATACATAGATCTCATCAAAACACATCTTTTCTCACTAAATTATAAGAATACAGACCTTAGGAGCCAATCTAGTGATCATTGACTCAACAACCACAGTGATATTATATCCTTAGAAATCACACAAATCGAGTTCAGATTCGTGCTCAGCTTAGAAAATTGGGTACGGAGGAGTTATTTCAGAATGGATTTGGGCTTGTATCTAATGAGATTATGGTCATCGGTAACCTCATAGATCTATGATACATAGAGGCATCATAAAAATATTTTTCGTTCTGTAGAGGATATTTTCGTCCGATAGATAAGCCGTTACGTACTTCTCTATTCTTTCAACATTTTTATTGTTAAAAAAAGACACAATCCAGTATTGACTGAAAGCAAGAAAAACAAACAGATTTGAACGAATGATATTTTTTACAAGATCCGGGTCTTTTATTGTGAATTTCACATTTTTTCCGCAGGGAGGCCTTCTATTATAGGGGATGAGGGTATAATAAAGTTAAGGATATATTATAATGATTATATTTAATGATATTTCACAAATAACTTATTTAGAAAGAGCGAAATTTTCTTTTCAAGCTGCAAAAACAACAAATTTTCCTCTATGTTACTAAATCAAGACTTAACGTTTTTATAATATTTATAACGTTATTTTATGAAGTGAGTCATTAATTATTTATCTTGCTTTTATTCTTCCATTGCAAATAATAAGTTATAATTATTTTTTAATCATAATGATGTTCTTCATTCTAAAATAGAATAACAATCTCATATTTTATGAAATATGAAATAAACGTTGCGTTGGAGTATAGAACGAGACCGTTTGATTTTTCTTTCCACCAATTATGAGAAATATTTTCAAAAACAATTCATCACAGATTTTAAACGTTTTCAATCGGATATATAATATTCTACTTCTACATGTTGAGCGAGAGAGAATCATTACCTTATCAAAAAAATTGAAAAATGGCATTTTTTTGTCGATATAAAAAATATCACATCCTAATAACAGTAAAATATGGATAGAAATTCCGTTAAACTTCTTTTAAGCTCGTCATGATGTACTTCTACCATGAATAGAAAATCTTTTCCCCCTAAATAACAACAACAATATCTTTGTTAATAGTAAATTTGAATATTCTCTTTTTGATTTCTATGTTCTTTTAAGCATTGATTCTGTATAGGTAACAATGAGAATTTCTACAAATAAGTTTATTCATACAATTTGACTTTCAGTTGGATTTGACTTTACAGATCATTAAATGTGAGTTACTGGAATTCTTTTTCTTGTGGAATTTGTATTTCAATTCAATGAGAAATTGTACTAGAATTACGATATTCGAAGATTTTTCGATGATATCAGAATTTCGGCAGTACACAGTTGGAAAAAATATTATTCCAGGGAAGTAACACCATCACTTCGAATAGAGTAAGTGATGAATTTTATACCAAATGAAAGCTCGTGAAAAACGAGATTTATTGATACTAAATAGTAGAGGTTATGAAGACTTTTTTTAATTAAACTCGCGAAGTTTATATAATTCTGTAGAATGTCAAGATTATAGTTTGCTATTACCGACGTAAAAGACGGAAAAAAGGGCGAAAATTTGTAGAAAAAATTAGTATAACTATGTTCTGGTGGTTATATAGCGTAGTCTCGACTGAAAGAATATTATTATCTTTTCGCGTTCTGCTATACAGAATGGTGGGAAAAATCATATGACCAATGTTTCACCGATTATTCAAACGCTGATCGCCAGCTCAAATTATCACAAGCAAGTGGTCGACAAGGAAAAAGTTGTTCTGCTGTGGCTTGATTGCAGAAGAGCAAAAGGAGTACGTTACTGGAAGAACAATCAATAGTTATCGTCACAGAGAAGGATTAAAGCCATTAAAATCTGAAACTCATATATCAAATCGTTTGTGGCTGTGTGAATGGTTAGAAGATTGGACTTTCTTCATCTTCCACCGTCTGAGGAGTTTTATGTTTGGCTTGTTCGTAAACCAAATTATCAAAATGATAGAATTTAGGCCTTGAACGTTGAAGAGGATGAAAGGTACCGTCAAATGGTTCAAAATCAAATGTGCATTGGAATTTTTATAATGTTCACTTGTAAGAAATTGTTCTGGGTGATTCAAGATAAAGATGAATCTTGGATTGATGAATATTTTCGTGACATAATTCTAACTCATAACGTAATGCTTTTTTTTAATAACGAAGAAAATGTTATTGATCCTGATGAAACTACATTTGTCCACGACAAGACACCATGCATGTGAGCAAACAAGACCCAACATTTGCTTCAGGACAGTAATGTGAAGTTTTGGAGTAACGATTTCTGGCCAGGCAACTCAGCTGATCTCAATGTGGCAGAACATATTGGAACGATAATCAAAGATGAAGATGAACAAAAAAAAAATGTTATTAGAAACTGGAGATAATCGCTATCGTGAAGACATACTCATTGTACATCTTACAAATGTTTTGACCAATCTGGAAACAGACACTGACTTATTTGAAACACTTTTACGTTCGTATCCATCACGTCTTCGTGCAGTCAAGAATGTTAATGGTCGTCATAGGCATTATTGATTCTATTCATTTAATATTGAAGAAACGACAAACAATTCTGAAACATATTTAATTTGAATTTCACTTCGAAGATAACTTTTCTCTTAGTTTATGTCGCTGACATATCATAGTTTTTGAAAGTTTAATTAACAAAAGTCTCCATAACCTCTACTGTTTAGTATCAATAAATTTCGTTTTTCATGGACTTTCATTTGGTATAAAATTCATCACTTACTCTATTCAAAATAATGGTGTTATCTTCCTGGAATAATATTTTTTCCAACCGTATAGAACTTCAACGATAGTGGGTCGGCAAAGTGTTGATTATAAAATTGCATCATCGTTGGAATCTACTAAGCCTGAAAGTTCACAAGCAGGAAATGTATTTTTGCCGCTACGACTTGTAAGTTTCATCTTAATTCCAACTTTAAAAAAATCTTAATATAATTGTCAATAAAACGAAAACTTCACTCATATTTGGAGTTTTTTTATTGACAAAAAAGAGATGCACGCAAATGATCTGTGGAAAACATCGTGGGCAGGAGAGCTGGATGTGACCGTCTCTCTATCTCATCTATTCCCGCACTCACATTCTCAAATATTGAATTGATTCTGTCGTTTCTATTGAAGAAATTCCATCGCTTTTAAGATTGTTTCCCAAAGACTTATTGTTGAAATGCATATGAAATTCGAACGAACGGTCCTTTCCGTTTTCAAGTACATAGAACCAGTTGGATAGATCAATTAATTATCATGATTCCACTTCTCCGCTTCTAGCAGCTATGATAATATGTTATTGGCTTCATTTTGTACTGAAAAGGAGATAAATAGAACAAAACATAGTTTCGGCACTGAGAAAAGAATTCCATCAATGGAAACGTTAAGATAATTGATCGACGGAGAAGGTGAAACTGAGAAGAGGTGAGAGAATAACAACGAGACTGAGAAGAAAACACTCTCACAAACTTTTACCCCTCACAACATCGGTTCTTTTTCACACCCTAGCGAGAATGCACGCCTGTTTTATACTCTCATCGATTTAAGCAAAACAATCTTAAAAAAGAAAAATCAATCATACTTTATAATCCCACGTTTTTCTTTTCTCGTATCGATCATATAAAAACTAAACGTCAATTCGTTATTCAATGAATTGAAAAAAAAAAGATGTCGAACTATCTCTATTTCTTTTCACTCCTTGTTTTTTGTGTGGTAGTCTTTGCTCATGAGCCTCTTCCAGGCAAAAAAGTTACTACTCCATTTGGCAAAGCTGGTAGTTGGGCTGCTGGTTATCACACTGGAGATGATTATGCATGTCCAGTTGGAACTAATGTTCACGCTACAGTCAGTGGCACAGTGAAAGATGTGAACTGGGGTTCAGATTATGGCACTCATATCGTCGTTGAATCACCGGACAAAGTTCGTCAACTATATGCACATTTGAGCCAGAAACTAGTCAACGGTGGACAAAGTGTTAAAGCAGGCGATGTAATTGGTAAAAGTGGAAATACAGGAAGATCAACTGGACCACATCTTCATTATGAAGAGCGAGTTTCTCCCTACAACTATGCAAACCATCGAAAACCTCAACTGAACAAGGCACATTAGTTAACAGATTGTTCTTGTCATGTTGGTTTTTTTGTTTTAAATAAAGTTCATAATAATCATTGAAGCACATATAGCTCTGACAAATTGAGAAGAATTAAATAAATAATTGCATAATTGCAACATATTTATGATGATGATCATCAGATGTCTTTCAAATAATTTTCACTGAGTGATATGATTAAAAAGATGTAAGTAGTTGTCAATCAAGTAGATCAGCTGTTGTAAAAGAAATATTAATTTATCGGACATTCATATAGGAAAATTTTTTTTCATCATTAAATGAGAGATACAAATAATGAAGCATTTCAGTTTTCATCAAATGAAAGCGAGTTCGAGTTATATATGAGGTAGAATATCGCTAAAGGATAAGAATAGTGGTTGAACACAAAAAAGGTGATGAGTATAATTGATGAACTTTGTTTTCTACGAGGAAATGAAAATAAAATTGTAAAAAGAAATTTTAAATTTACTGAGTAAGTGACGATGCTAGGATTGAAATACTCAAAAATCGATAGACATGAATACTATGTGATACTTGTGCGGTACAGTATTAGAAAGAGAGAACTTTTTTATTCTCTATTTCGTTTCCATAAAATTTTATTTTTTCAAAGTAAAAACAAAAAAGATTACATATTCTACTAGACGATATTATTATCTTCCGCATCTAATTAGATTGAAAAATATGAAAAGAGTTTTATATTTTAATAGTTATCATTGTTAATTTAATTGTGCACGAAAGTTGAATCGATCAGGTGGAGCTGCATCTCCATTGAGTGTAAAATCACTCCATGTACCATCTTGTTGAATATTGTCCGCCCATTTGAAATCGATTGTAAGAAAAGACGATGAAATATTTAACAATCGTCGAAATATCATTAATTCAAGTTCTGTACCTCGCATAGCATAGGATATATCAGCCACTTTTGTCCATACATATCTATTACTACCACTATTACGTTCAAGAGATGTTTTTTGCGACGATTGAACAGCTCGATTGATAACAAAATCGTAGCCTAACCAACCAGTACTGTAATTAGCATCGATATTAAGAAATAATAGCATCCAATTAGGATCAGTATAATTCGTCGTGAGATTATTTGTACGAACATAAAAATAAACATTATCTGTATTATAACTCACTTTAGCTTCAACAATATCATTACGACCAGTATAATTAACATAAGGACCAGCTTTTCCATAGCCACGATAGTTACGCCACACAGGTGTTCCTGGATCTGTTGTAAAACTGGGTTGTACAGGTGTCCAATCATCAAAATTGCCATCTATGACAATAGGACTTGGTTTAACAGGAGTCAACGGTCGAACTCCTTTATAACGTCGAACATAATCCACTAATTGATAATAATAATTATCTCCATGACCTCCTGCCATTGGTTCAATATCACGACTAAATTCTTGAATAAATTCATCAACAAATATCACTGGTGGAGCTACCCATCTACTCCATGCGTCATATTTTCCTGCTGTCCATTCATTCCATCCGGTAACATAAATAAAAAGTGGATCGATTTGCAATGCACGTTGCCATTGTTCAGCAAAATTTAAACCCCAATTAACTGCATCAGTTCGATTATCCATAGAATTATTATGATAACTACGACCAAAAGCACCTGGCCAGCTCATTGGTGCTGTACTATTGTATTGTATGGTATTATAATTCTGTGCAACACCGACGGCTACCTCTTCTTTCTCACCATCACTATTTGGATAGACATGTTGAGGATAAATCTCCAGCCATGCCCATTGATCAGGTCCAGTTGGACCTTGATTGTAAGGAGCAATATTACGGCGTAAAGTAAAAAATTGACGAATATCATCATCAACATATGTTGGATCGGCTAACATCAGTGGTTTACCCTTCCATCGAAACCAAAGATCAGAATAGGATCCATTAGCATACAAATCTTGATATACTGCTCGTGCTGTATTTCTCCCAATATCTCCTGGATTACCGAAGGGACAAAGAAAAGCAATTTGTGGTGTTCGTCCACCTTTAGCTCGAATATCAGTATAAATAGCACAAAGCTTCTGATAACTATTTCGATAAGTTACACCATTTGAAACATCAAAAATAATAACATCTACACCAGCATTAACAATCATAGATGCATGTTTACGCAGAATAAAATCATCATCAATAACATAATAACCAAAAAGACTTTCACCCCAATGATGAGATCCATAGAGTGGTCCCCAATTAGGATCGGTCAGATTATAAAGCGCTTCAGGATGTGCTTTGAGAATTTTTGATACATCATACGGCCCATTGGACACTCCATCATTACCCAAAGTTAAGAAGTAAAAAATTCCTACCGTACGATTAGCACGCGGTGGTCCAGCTTGTGTAATATTGGGTAGTGCCCGACCAAGACCATCGATAGCTACCCACGTATCACTGTATACATCTTGTTGACATAAACAGACAAAAGATATGATCAATATGAAAAATAAATCCAACAACGGTGTTGTTTTTCTCATATTATACTCAAGAAAAATGAACTACGATGAAATACAACAAGTTATTATCTTTATCAAACAAGAAAAGAATATCTACTTATCTCAATGGTGAGAGATAAAAGTACACACTTGCCAAAAAGAAAAAAACGAATTACAATTTGCATATTAACTGACAATAAAAGTAATTTTGTACACAACAATTTTAGGAATTGCTTCCTTAAGCTTATTATTAGTGTAAAATGTATATGTTCTTTTTTATAGAAAAGTAGTAATTAAAAACTAACGATAAAACTTTTTTGATTACTCCTTCTCTCATGCTGGATTTCTAAAAAGTGTCTTAAACAACATATTCTTGCTAAAAATGGAATTTTCGTTCAGATGGAACGTGTCAAATGCTGTCATAGAATGGTATAAAAAAGGGTGAAAGAAAAATGTCGAAAGTTAGAAGATGTCGTGAATAATCATGTAAATATATATTAAAAATGAAAGAAGTAGCATTTCTTTAGAGTCGTTAGATATTATAACTATCAAAGAGTAATCCGTAAAAGAATGACTCCAAAGTTTTTTCAAGCACTAGGAAAAAATCTTGAAATAAAAAAAATTGAACATGTTTTTTTTATTTGTAAAAAAATGTGTATTTTCCTACGTAGATACGGTTTTGATTTATCATCAACATTTTCCCTGCAACTTTCTAGCTGGTTCTTCACAATAGAATCTATTGCTGGAAGGCGTCATAATGGTTTCTTTTTATGAACGGTTTCTCTGATAGGATAAAGATATATATAATACCACAATCATTTTTGATTGCAGAATAAAGTGCAAATATCTTGAACAATAACAAAAATAGTAAAACACAATGGATAATGGCGTATTTTTTTTCTCCGAAATACAATATAAAAAAGTATATTTGCAAAGTGAGCAATTATCTAGCATGTGTAGATAGGAAGAATACCATCTCTAAGACGAAGATATCGATTCTATTTAGGTCAGGCATAATAGTTAGGCGAAATCAAGACATCAGCTAGGATGACAAGTTGATCTTGAGTAAACTTTGCACGGTGTTCATGCCATAAATCATGATGAGTACGACGAAATTCTGATAGAACATTTTTGATGGATTTCTAAAACGAAAAATGAAATCTTATTTGATTTTGCAAAAACTATTTACTCGAATGGGATTTGGATCGTATGAATGTTCGCATAGAAACATTAAAGCATCAGGGACATGCATTGAAATGTCGTATGGACTCGAAAGAACCACCGCACACAGACCAAGAACACCTATTCAAAGTCAATATGCTTATCAAACCATCTATAAGACATAAATACTTACCACCATGTCGTTTGACAATATTTTCGGCTAATGTCACTTTCTTGCCATCGACTTTGATAAAATAATTCGTATTGCTCATCAGGCGAAAATATTCCTATTAATTAAATAGTGTTTGTCAAAAGCTGAAAATAATCAATTTTTACCAAATCCTTCTTGGAGATTTGAATAAAATCACATTGATAGAAGCCAGCTAGAGTGACTGAGGCAATTGTTCGCACTTCGACCTTTTCGTCGAAGAGACATTTGAGAAGAAGTTCACGAATGCGTGATGCAAACAGACGAGCATTGAATAGATTGTAGAAGATCATGTGCTGGACAAATTCAATGGCAGCATGGCGTGCATGCCACTTGGAACTTGTGCATACCTACATATCAGAAAGAAACAAAACTGGTTTGTAGAATCTAGTTTGGTTTATTTTCCATACATACATATTCTATTTGTTTGATAAGTGCTTCTATAAGGGGAACATGCAAGTAAGTGATAGCAGTAAACATTCGACTGAGTATTAAACGATCTTGAATGCTTTCATCGTTGGCCACTATACTTTCGATGTTGCAGAGCTATGTACAATAAATATACGGAGAAAATGTTTTCTAATGGAAAATAAAAACTATTTTAATATATACATAAGGAAATAGCTGAATAGTTCCATGTTTTATTGGCTGTAGAGATTTGTCAATTATTTTTATGTAGAGTCGAATTACTAAGCAAGAGATGAAATAGATTGTTTTCAATTGTAGTATATATTGTCGTTACCTGTATCGATAAAGTTTAATGCTTGACGAGCTTTTGGATCGATTTCCAAAGTTTCACCGGAAATATTGGCTATAAAGAATAAAATTTTTGTAAGGTTCGCAGTCAACAAAAAATCTACCACGAGGCGTCTTTTCACATATGTCGATCGCGTTTTGCAATCGTTCACATATATCATTAAAAAACAGATTGACACTTGGATGGCGTGTTGCTTGTCCATTGGGCAACGTTATATCGTGACTGAGTGACATACCGAGAACACTAGAATATAAAGAAAGAGATCTTATAGTTGAAACTCTTAAATTCATCTCTTACGAAGCGATACGTTCTCGCATAGCTTTATATGGATGTTCCAGAAAGTCTTTGGCATGGACATTAACAGTATGCCAAATTTTGGGAATACGCCATTCGAAATTGTTCAATTGTTCAACTAGATGCCATCGAGACGCTTCAATGAACGTGTTTGCTGTTAAAGGAAAGTTTATCAAAGAACACATAAATTCAACAACATGGTACATTCGTCGAGGATCCGCATCTATCTATTATAAAGAAGAACTATTTTGTAATGTATTTTTTAAATACTAGGACTAACCATCGCAAATCGGAAACACAAACACCAACTATGAACTGCTTCTGAACTAATATTCATAAAAGCTTCGTTGAGACAGGGTGTCAGCTTGGACCAAAGTTCATCAAGCTACAAGCATATTATATCAGTAGACTGAAATACTGACAGAATCACTCACCATATCTATCGTCCAATATTTCGATCCACGAATCATACCAGCAACAATTTCGGCGGCCACTCGTTGACTTCCTCCTTGTTTCTCTTTTATTTTTTCACGAATAAGTGAATATAATTGTTCCATGAAATTATTGACGAAGACAAAACCAAAGTTTCGAAAGAGGCCCTAGAAGTTTTACATTGATAGTTTCCTTTGTAGAATTCATGTAAATATCTCCGTTTTCTTCTATATGTATTATCTCACCTTAAACATTCGATAGCGATGCATATCGAAACTGAGGTCTCCCTCTTTATCCAACACCATAAATTGGATGAACTGTTCAATGAAATCTTTGTCAATAAATCGATCGTACAAGATCGCCACTTGTTCAGACATATTTTCTCGTATATAACGTTCTCGTTTATTAAGTGGATACTTGATGATTTTTGGCCATTCGTAATAACCGTGAAAATTTTTATCCAAAAAACAAGTTTGCTCCCATTTGGCTTGCATGTTTGATGGTTTATAATCATTGATTGTTACCCATAAATTGTCATCACGATCACCTGGATGACATTCGTGGTCGATTGACTGACAAAGAAGCTCTTCAATCGTCTTTTGAGCATAGATTCGAGGTGGTTTTTGCAGACGACATAAAGTAGAAATACATTGACAAGCAACCTGTATATGTGTATGAGATAACTTTTGTTAACTCAATATTTCAACTAACCTTTCGTATTTTGACATTTTCATGAACGAGAAGGTTGGTAAATGTTTTAATACATGATGATGGAATAGGCTCATGCTTTTGAAGAAGAAGCAAAATAAAAGCGAGTGTTCGTTCTTGTTGTCGCCAGGTTCTAAATATTTGACAAATTAACAATATGTTTTTCTTTTTCAATAATAACACTTACACTCGATCACTATTGTAAAGCGAATTCAGTGTTTCCATGAGATTATTGTACGATTGAATGTTTGCTTGATTGCGTTCTTCTCGAATTTGATCACGTGTTTCTATTTCTTTGAGTTCTAACGGACGCCAAAGAGCAGCTGCTGCACGTATTGATATGGCATTAGTATCCACGGTGATTGCTGGTGTATCGAATTGTTTAACAATTCTCTCCATAACTTGATCGATTAAATTTTGTGTACTTATTTTGGTTGCATGTATCGTTCCTGCAATTGCTGGCCACAGTTTTTCAAGAAATGGCCACGAATGTTTTGTAGGTAAGAAGGTGAAATTATTACCGAGTAGAATATGTAAACAACCCTAATCAATGAAATCATGATTGTGATATAAAAAAAGAATGCAACAGGGAACAAACTTTGATTTCGTCATGATCAACTTCATTCGGTGCATTGAGAAGTTCTAAAATACGATCGATAATCACGTTATAGGAAAAGTAATAACGCTTTAAAATGATGAAAAGAGAGGTTTGTGCGGCACGTCGAACCTAAAATTTAAAATCTTTTAAATGCATCTGCCTTTCTGAAACTTCACTTACTTCACTGTATCGATTAATTGACAATTCTACTAGTTTGAGTATCACTTGTTTATCGATTTTCGTCAGTGATTGATGATTAATCAACGAAAACAACTGTCAAACAACAACCGTTATTACATTACAATTCTATTCTTTAGTTACCTCCATTTGTTTTGCTAGAAATTTGATTATGATAAAACGAGGATGCTTCCGTTTGCCACTGAGTTTGTTTTCAAATAAGTGTTTCAGTGTACCAAAATCATTACATAATTTATGATGATCACGCGCTAATAAGCCATAATAGCTCGATGGTAATGAATAGATCTCAAATTAGCTGCAAATAATTACAAATTCAGAACGATAATAATTACCTTCAGAGCTGTTAAAATCGATGTTACATCGTCCGAATGTCTATCGACTAGATTATCTATTGAAACGAGTAGAATCAATGCAAATATTATGCTTATTTTATTCTAAGAGAACAAACCGAGTAATTTTCCAATATCGATAATCAAACGCATTCGTAGGTTTTCTCTGAACTCTAGAACGATATGCAGTTTCAAATTATTATCAGATTGAATTTTGATTCGCTTACTTGGTTCTTTAGCATAGACTGTATATTGAGCTTTGTATTCGAAATCGAATGGAGCAACTGATGGTGTACTATTAAAAATAAAAATCTTTTTTGATTATTAATTTCTATTTCAAGAACTACGCACAGATCTAATACTTCTTCACTGTCAATACGCGGTACCATCCGTAAGCATCCAATAGCAATAAACAGTACAAGTGTAAGAGAACGAAGTCGTTCATCGTTGGACATATTCGAGCTTCTCTCATTTAATAATGCCAGTTCCGGATAGATGAATGTCTCGACAAATTCACATGCGAAATCTACTTCTTCTGCATTTGGTATATGGAATTGAGGCTGTAGCTTCTCAAATTCCACATGTTGACCCCATACCTGAACAGATTATTACCTTTACTTCCTGAAAACAAAAAAAACTTACTCGAATAGGCAAAAACTCAGTGAATGGTTGATCAATATTTTCCAGTGTCAATCGATAATCGATTGGATAGACATATGAAAGAGATTTGAGCAAGTTTTTTGCTGCATTGGCAATAGCTTCATATGATCCTTTATGAATGATATGAATACACTGATGAAAGACAGATAAAATCATCGATTTGTAGATCAGTAAAGTATCACCGCGAGCTCGAAGAAGTTCAGAGAAGAGAACTAAACACCAGGTGAGTTCCATATCACCTTTGTGATCGGTAAGTATAGTTGTTTCGAAATCATGCATTATTTTTTCAATGCGTTCACATGTTTGTGGCATGAGATACTTGAGTGTTTCAACTGGATTAGCCTCGAGAATCGGTTGAACTAGATTAGTAAGTAATTTGCTAACTCTTGGTGTAAATGATGAAGCAGCAAGAAAATTCGTGATCTTCTCTCGAACCATCTAGATATGCAAAAAGAAAAAGATTATCACAATTTTTTCATTTCATAGTTGTATATTTTAACAACATGAAAGATTTGATCACTGCACTGTTGAACTATCCCAGTGATCACTGATGCGAGTTCTATTTCAGTAGTATCATTTTTCACATTCGTCATTACACGAGTATCAGATACTTCAGTTGAAAGAATATCAATCATTTGAAAAGTTCGGTTGAGAAATTCACTGATGAAATCTTCGAATTTTGCTGTTGACAAACACACTTCTTTTTCGATCTATACGAGTATGAAACAACACTTTAACGGAAGGAACTAATTATAAATTTGTCCTACCTCAGTAAGATCGTTTCGAATATTAATTGCTGATGAACAATCAACACAAGTAATGAGCATGAGAATTGATTTTAAAAATTGAAAAGTCTCGCTTGTTTTATCCATATCATTTGAATCAATACCAGGTAAAACAGACATCAACAAAGGTACTACATATGTTTGACCATGTGCAAATCTCGGTGTTTGTTGAACGATTTGACGTGTGATACCTGTCAGGCAACTCAAGATTGATATAAAACGATGTGGTTCAGTTATGTTATTGACAGATGAAAACAATCTATAAACAAAAAAAAACCGACATATTTGATCAATTGAATAAAAGTGACAAACTGTTCAACAATATGTGGCACCACCAGTTCTGGTCGAAGCATGGTCAGATACCGGAGCGCTTTTGATGCATCTTTCCGATGAGTTTTATTGAAAATGGACATGAAGACATATTCTTTGGTACAATTCACAAAATCAGTGATATCCTGATCAGTTAATAGATAAGACTGAAGTGGTTTAAATTGCCAAATACGATCTGCTTTGCTTTCTCTACAATTAATAGGATTATCAATATAATCAGGGTACAGTTTGAACTTACAGATAGACTCGATCAGCAAATGAATGAGTTAATTTGGTGAGAAATTGAACTAGTTCTTTTTGAAAATCACCCGTATTTGATGGATGATAAAAACTTTTGATCGCTGTAAATAAATAACCTACGTACTGAAGGCACGAACTTCCATTACCAATCATTGCTACAATAAATAATGCAATAACATCGATTGAATAAGTGTTTTTCTGATGTATTTTTGAAAGACTACCCACTGGAAGTGATAAATTTTTCAGAAAGCGTGTAAAAATCTAAATAAGAAAACAAGATTATTAGGCTGAATCTGTACAAAATAAGTCATACTCGTGGGAGCCAAGGTTCCCAATCGATGTATCCAATATTATACCAAGCGACAGCGGCAAAAATACGGATTATCTTCTAAAAATACGCTCTTAAGATAAATGTAATCAATGAACGTGCTTACGCGTTCCCAATTTGGATTACTACAGACACTTTCCCAAATGCCAAGAAACTCCGGTAACCATAATCTTAACATCGATTGATATATTACTCTCTATAAATCTAGATATTCAAAAGCTCACTTGAATCCTTGATTATGTAAATGAGGTGGTATATTAACTGGTAAAAAGAGATCGAAAAAATACATAGCATCATCGAACGATGAATCGAATGGACAAAGCCATGGGCGAAATTCATCTAAGATTTCCTGAGTGGAAATTGCCGAAAAGTAGAAACGACAATAGTATATGCAACTAGATAATGCTTGCCCAAAGTCTCTGAAGAAACGAGAGACAACAGTAGAAATGACTTTATTAATCGAACACTACTTACTTAGGCATTACCATCAGCATATAGTCTTGATCATGATGGAAACGAATAAGTTTAGCCCATTGGTATAATAATCGCCAATCGATGATTAATTCATCTCGAGTGATCAGATGAACTTTTCTAGAAAGTTTTCATTATTACGCAAATGTAGATAAGCAAAGAAAATAAAAATACACACCGTAAAAGTTTTTCAAGTATATCGAAACATATTTTGGCATGCGGAAAACCTAAGTTATCAATGGAAAGTACGGAAAGATAAAAATCGATCAATTTAAGATGATCAGCTTTTGTAAAAGAGAAGTAGTAAAGTGAGATGAATTGTTGCAATTTGGAAGACCAAATTGAAAAACCTGGTTGTATTTCACGCAATTGAATAATACGTGAGAGTTGCATACGGATCTCGTCAAATGCTTCATAAGCTTGGCGTTGAATTGAATCGTAGATGGGCAAGTATCTGTAGTAGACATTTGGTTTTTGAAGACTATTATTGTCGATGTTCTGTTTATCATAAATCATTTGAATATGTAATAAGCTAAAATCACAATTCATATTTATAGAAGAAAAATAGAAAAATAGAAAAATATAAACACCTTTGTATTAGAAGGACGATAGGAATAATCGTCAAATTTTGTTTACACGTGCAAACCTTCAATACATTTCATATAGACTCTTTCACAATGACTCACTTATACATTATTTGATTCAAACACGTCACGCCTCGATGCATTGCATGAGAATTGACATTTTTTTTTCTGTTTGTATTGGAATATACCGATTAATCTTCAATGCCCTGTTTTAACGGAAAGGAAGGTTCACCTTATCTAACTGCCGACGTATCGTCAAGATAAATCTCAAAATTACGTCAGATGTTTCTGTGTTCATCATCATATCAGAGCATAAATGACTAATATATTAATACTGCTTGACATATATTAAATGGTAAATATTTTTCACTCAGAATCATTTCGTTCTTATTCATTGAAAACATTAAATAAATAAATTTATTAAATTGCTTATTTAATTAAATCAAACAAAAAATTAGTTTTGAAAAGTAAAAGATAAATCATTTTTTTCTTCTTAGCCAGCATTTATTAACTTAATCTATTCCTGTTAAATGTCTTAAAACACGTTTCAATTGTCTGTTCCAATGAGTCACTTCTAATTGGCAATGAAAACATATTTTGCGAAGTTAATATTTAGATCTATTTTAAATCTAAGAATATGGTGAAATTTTTGATTGGATCAATTGTATTCGTTTCAATTTTATTATAATGAATAAACATATTTGATATTAAACATAGACTTATCAAATCGCAAACATTATAGTTTTTAGAAAAACATAATAATCTATTGAATAGAATATAAAGACGAAAACTATTAAGAATTTCAATGAACAGGTTTCAATATGTGAAGACCTAAAGGTAGAAAATATTTCCATATAATATAATCTGAAAGAAAAAGATCAGTGTTACCGAGAGCTTGAGAAGGTAGAGATGGATTGTTTCTTCCACTTAGAGTATGATCAACACCATGTAATTCGTTCAAGGGCTTTTTTTTTAAATTAAATAATGTTTTTCTACAAGAATTATAGAAAAAAAAACTTACTTGATATTCTACCTGATATACTAAAAAACAGAGACAAAGAAGAATACGAGATATAAAATAAAGAGATCTATTTACCAATGCTTACACCTTCAGAACACACTTGTCGTGTAAATATCACAAAAAGTTGCTTTGTTCTAGCAGGAATTATATCAGTCATATAAAAAGTTTTTCGAGAAGATAAAACATTCGATGATCCTTGAAAATCACTAGTAAAACGAATTGCTCGGTCAGATTTATTTTCACAAATGAAACCAAAACATCTAAATAGAAATGAAAATATCAAAAACAAAAAAAAACAAAAATATATTTCTTAACCCATTATCATTAAATGTTAAAATCGATACACCATCTTTAAAATCTTTTCGATCATTAGCTTGAAGAGCAACTACATGAAATGCATTACCAACTAATTCATATGATGATGGCTGTTCATTGAGAACAAATGGTTGATCACCATGTACAACCAAATTAAATCTTGAATATATCGAATAATTAACGACTGACATTGAACCAACTAATATTACATATCGACCAGGTGATACTGTTGTTGATAATGTTATATAATAATCAAGAGTATGTTTATATCCAATACAAGAACCATTTGAACTAAGTACAATTATGAAAAGATCAATATCATGATTTTTTAAACGATTATAATATTTTTCATCATTAGCATTAAATAATTCAATTTCAAGTTCACATCCATATGGACAATCAAGACTGTATGCTGATGTTATTTTAGAAGAAAAATCACTAAATTGCCCTCTTATACGAACCTATATTTAAAGACAGAAAAAGATTTTGTTCTTGAAACGAAATAAAATATAAAACTAACTTCATGTTCCGTTGCAGTAATTTTACAAATAGTAATTTCACTAAAAACTGAAGACATATATTCCCAAGCTATTTATCAAAAAATAAAAATATTAACGATTTTATTTCCAAAAAGATAAAACAATTAATACATACGCATCCAGAAAACATCATCGTTTTTTGAAGATGTAACGATTTTATTATTAAGAATGCTTGGCCATATTGTCGAATTATCATCGAATGAATCATTCCATTCTTTTTTACCCCATGGATTACGTAAACAAACAAGTCGTTGAGAACCAACTTGTCGCGCGTCAAGAATACTATAGGCATGATATAACCCCAAATCTTTTGAAAAGAAAATAGAACTTAAAATAATGAATGTCCTATAATAAATGGATAATTTTTGTGTTTGATATTTTTTATTAAAAAAGGGAATTTATTAAAAGACACCCGTTAGCTTTTTCATAAAAAATGATTTAATTTACCCATTTGATTAAAGAATTCTTCATTAACTTGTTTATTCGAAGATAAACATGTCATAAGATGTCCTATATTATTTAATATTTATTTAAAATAATCAAATTTCTATAAATTATTTAACCTCTAGCTCGTGATTGAATTATTTTCGCCCATATTTGATTAAGATTTGGTTTCTTTTTAGGATCAATTGAATGTAGCATAAATACCTATAAAGAAAGATCAAATTAAGTAAAAAATATTTCAAACGATTAAAATTTTCTATTTCACTTACTTCACATGGTTTTCCTGTTAATATTTGTAAACCTTCCACACATCTTCCTATAAATAAATCGAATAAAGGGATGGCTATAATACGATTACAGGTGTATTTTCAAGACAAACAGCACTAATATAATAATTAGAAGAAATTGCTGATTGTGTGTAAACTACTATAGTTGTTTCTTTTGTCTTTGTTAAACTCATTTATCTAAATGATTATGTCAATATACTTTTACATTTCACAATTCGAATTATTTTCAAGAAAACATTTTTATTCTCTTATTGCAAAACTGTATTGACCAACTTTCATAGACTATTAATAGTAATTCTACAAAAAACAATTTTCATACCAAGCTCAAGATCTTTATAAGTTCCATGAATTTTTGCTAATGCTTTCTCAATTAATGATGCAAACAATTGTTTTTTGTGACATCGTGTGAACACCAATGTATTTGATTCTGTTACAGGTAACATGTCATCAATAGTAATAACTTGCCAAATGCCTCGATTACATAAACGAATTTTATACAGTCCTAAAACAAATTCATCTAGATAATTTGTTAATTAATATATTGATTTATTTACCGGCTGGATTATATTGTTTTGTAATCATAACTTTATATAATATTTGTGGTATTTCAGCAACTAATGATAATGCAGAAATAAACCAACAATTTCCAAGACGACCTTGAATAATATCTTTTGAATGTGGTTGATTGAATACAGACAATGGATATTGTTGAGCTTCCTTAGACCATCGAATTTGTTCAGGACGTACCCTAAAGATAAAGTGTATCATTAAAAAATTAAAAAAAGAAAACAATTTACCATCGTGCTACATTTACTTCATATTGAAAATCATCAAATGATGTTTCTTCATTGTCTTGTGCAATACTTTCAGGTACAGGTAAAAATTCTGGATCAGAAAATTTCCTATCAGTTATAGAAATATTATCAACACCTGAAAATGATTGACCAATATGTTTATTTGATGAATAAAGATTTCCTGGTTTAACATAACAAAGATAAAATATAAAAATATTCTTCAAATAGTTATCTTACGAGAAAGTAAATTATGATCAACAAATAGTGCTACTGAATTTGGTCTAGCAGCAAGATCGAAAACAATTGAAAATTTTGGCAAATGAGATTGATGAATATTAGTAATGATTTGTCCTTGTATATTATTCCGACGCTCCATGGTTCGTATTAAATATTCAAATATATTCAAACTAGATGATTGAGAATGATCGAACCTTTTCTTTTCATCATACTTGCTCTATCAGTTAACCATCATAACCACTACAGTCAAAAGAAACCACAAGAACGGTTACGCAAAAAAATAACACAATCATAAAGATTAAGAGAAATAGAGCGCAGTATATGAGCAAGAACAGAAAAACATATATAGGTATAAGAAAGAAAAAAGAAAAGATACCTGTGCATATATGTTTGCATTATCATTATTCTTATTCTTTTCAACATCACTACTGTCTTTAACTATATTATCTTTGTCATCCTCGTGATTTTTCACATTATTTGCAAATATACAAAGCAGTTATTTTATTTTTGAGTAATATATATCATTTTGTATTTAATCCATTGATGCGGATATTTATTTATATGGACATTAATTTTGCTTTGATCTATCTTTTATAATGAGAAAGAACGAAAGAAATAACATTGCTTTGAAGCAGAACCTATTTCAATTTTGTTAATATGTGTGTATACCTGGTTTTTTTTTTTACTGAAATGCATTAATCCAATCGTATATTTTGTGCAAAAACACAATCATATTCATAATGTGAACGAAAGAAATAAAATATAGTCAATCTATTTTATCAATGTAACCGATCGTCATGCATAAGAAAGCATTTTAGTCTCTTCTGATTATTGAAACCTAATCTGATCGGGTCATATATTTTTTATTTAGACATAAATGAATAGTTGACCATTAATGCTAGATAACAATATGAATATGTGTTTGAAAGAAAACAAATACAGTTCAAGTGTGTTTTTTATAGTAGAATCGTTCATTTAAAACAATGTTTTGATTTTAATAGATCAAATATGAATTGGTGGAACCCATCATTATGAGCTTTATGCATGATATAACTGTGAAACTTTCAAGAAATACATGTAGTTCTATGACGAGTTGAGAGTGAGGGTGGTGTCTATAATCATCATTTTTCACTAGACACATGCAGCCAATATCTCAAGCCAAAAGCTTGAAATATCAATAAATTTCAGGGGAGTATGGGAATTAATGTCAGAGCTGCATTATGACGTTATTGCTTATACTATAATCTATTATTTGAAATCGTTCCAATCCAAGATTTGTTCAAATTAGTCATCGAATATTTTTTATTATAAATAGTGTTTCGATTTTGTTGTCTTTATATGACTAGCAATAAAAATTATATTGTTGATAAGAGTAAAATATAGTGTTTATTTAAAAGACAATAAATACAAAGTATTTTTTTTTGTTCACCATCATATATCTACATCTATACATAGTCAAAGGTAATCTGTGGAAATGACACTATTTATCATTTGCTTCTATTTATTGATATTAGTTCTTTCACTAAAGTTGATGCCACTACTTTCGTACTTAAATATTTTTAATTGTTTTCTAATCTTTGGTAAACCAATCAGCGCTAAAAATGGTGATGCAGATGTTGTTAGATATGGTAAATAATGAAGAATATAAGTAAAATACCATGTACCAAATGATGGATCAAAAAAAGTTTGTGAAATAATAATAATTATCCAAGGCGTCCATGTTATTAAACTCATTAAACTTATTCCTAATAATTGTAAAATCATTCGACGATTTTTTTTCAATATGTTCATTATAGATTGTGATGATAATGCGTTTGCTTTAATTGTAGTAACACGTAAAATAATCAATAGATTAAAGCTTAATATTAAAAAACATGGTAAAATTAGATCAGCAATTGTGTCATAAATGTTTTCAATAACAGACGAAACAAAACATGCACCACCACAAATAAAGGCAGTTATATCATAATGATTATTTTGTGCACATGGTAAAAATATAATAAAATATATATATAGAACAGGTATATAAAGAGTAGCACATAACATTGGTATATAATGAAATATAAATTTATGTTTGTTAATATATTGGTGATGAAATATTAATAAAGAACGTTCAATTGATGCATACATTGTCAAAAATAGTGAAGTAGATTCAAGTGAATAATCCCAATAAATCCAAAATAAGCAGATTTTTTTCGTTTTAACATTTCCTTGTACAAGATAATATAACGAAATTGGTAATTCAGTTAAAATTAATAAAAAATCACTAATTAATATAATGAAAATAACATGATGATTAATACTATCAAAAATCAATGATTTACGTAATTTAAAAAAAAAAATAAAAAATTAATGAAAAACAAATTAATGCAGGAATAACAAATACTAGTATTATTGGAATTGTAATACTACGTTGAATTTGACTAATAAAATATTTTCCATCCAATACAAATGAATCAATATTATTCGTTTGATTGTTCATATTTTAATTCACAGTAAAAATATTGTTTCAATGATGAGAAAGATTTCTTTTTCTTTTTTAATAATAATAATTATGTCAAAAAGGAAACCTTATATTTTCGCTACATGACCAAGAAAAAGATTGTCATAAGCTTCACTGTTTAGGACAAATTGCTTTTTCTTTCATCATAAATGCATATCCATTCAACAGATGAACATGAAGTTATATAATTAAAAATACTTTGTCTTCTATTCATGATTGTTTTTTTAATAATGTTTCAAGGGTATATATTATTTTATTTTTATAAGTTTCAATGAAGTTCAACCGTTGTAATATGCTTAAGCTTTTCAATAACCTTTGGTTGTTCCACCTGGCTCGAAATTTAGTTGCGTAACCAGGAAAAAATTACAGAGGGGGTAATGCCCCATCAAGCGTTGTACATACTGAACGAAAAATTTTTTCATGGAATTGGGGTGTTCGAAGTTGACCAAAATTCGTAAAATCTTACGAAATTCCCTTACAATCTATTTGGAGAGAAGAATAGTGTCCACGAAATTCACGAGTTCCTTAGAGCTTTTACAGGCGAAATCGGCCACACTGGGGACTATTATTAAATTTGAAGGGTTTCAAATACGAAAATTCCCTTTGCAAGGACTTTACAAAAAATATCATAGTTGGAGATGTGCAAACTCATTAACCTGTTCGCGGCGATAAGACCCGTCGTTGGGTCTTACTATATTTTAAAGCTGATAGGTGACCCTGAATAAATAGTCGCACGTGACATTTCATATTTTAATGTCTAAAAATGTTTTATTAGAAAAAAAAAACCACATATCATAAGATGCAGTGTAAAGAGCTCTACAATCACCACAGTAAAGCTTGTTTGATTGTGTAATTTTTGTTTTCAAAAAAAAAGCATAATTTTGTGCGATCAATATTCGCAACCTCCAAGCCCGTAGCCAGGACTTTTCTAAGAGGGCGACCCATCATGGCAAAAAGCACTTTTCGCAGGCGCAAAAATTTTACTGGCTGTACCCTTCCAGGAAATTTTTGTTCCGAGAGGAGAGCCGGACCCCTCGGGCCCCCCTTGGCTACGGCCCTGGCAACCTCAAAAATTGGTCGCACAAAGTTTTACTTTTTTTTTTGAAAACAGAAAATACACTATTGAAAAACGCTTTATTATGTAGATTGTAGAGCTTATCCTGCTGCATCTTTTAGTATACGTTGTGTTCTAGTAAAACGTATTTAAACATTAAAATATGAGATGTTAAGTCCAGCGATCTACCCTTAGTCATACATTACTTTGTAAGAAAATCGAATCGCCTCCGATGGATTAATTGCCGGCCTAGAACTGTCAGAAAGATAGATTTTTTGAATCTAAAAATCTTGGAAATTTTGAAAACACCTAAGATATCAATTTTGCAAAGTTGATGAAATTACTGTCCGAATATTCATTAAAAATATCAAGGTTTCGAAAGTCTCAAATTTAATCTTTCTTGAAACTTCACCATTTTGACAGGATCAAAGATCTTAAGCAGATTCCAGTTTTAGTCGGACAAACTCTCAGAAGTCGATTCCACAGACCTACAGCGTGGCTCAAAGATAATCTGGCATAAAGAATATCCTGTGATAACAGTTAATAAATTTTTCATGATACTTTTCATACTTTTTGCTTGTGAAGGGACCTGAAACTTTAGGTGAATAAAGATCTTGATTAGATATGTATATGATAAAAATTCTAGCTCTCTACACAAACAAAAAGTATGAAAAGTATCATGGACAATTTATTATTTGTTATTATAGGATATCCTTTATGCCGGGTTACTTTTTGGCCCTCCGTATATTTCCAATGTTTTGCCGCCAAAGGCGGCTACACTCATGACAATTGTTTTAAAAAGTTTTTATCTGCTGTGCGCGTAAAATTAGATGTTCTCTAAGGTCACAAACATACCATCTCACGGTGGATAAATAGAAAAGTCCGTCCTGTTTCAATGAAAAATTTACAACGGGGGCAAAACTATTTACAGAGGGGGCATTGCATCCCCGGTGGTTACGCCACTAATGTGAAGGCATGCAAACAACATGCCTGTAACAAGGCTTCTAAACAATTCGTTGGGTATGGTAATATCTAAGTGAGTCAAAGAAAAATACTTCGTAGAAAATAAAGCGCGGAAAAAAACCTGCCATTCCATAGAAAGGAAAGAAACAGAAAAGAGACAATACCCATGATAGTATAACACAATGAAAAGTATATATGACATAATGAGAAAAAGAATATCAAAGCATCGAGAAGAAAATACACAAAAGTGATAGATGACAACAGCTGATTCTAATATTGTCTAACAGTTGGAAAATCCGGCATACTATTTTACATAAATTATTTTCATCTACCGGTATTTAATGATTTCGTTTGTAGTCGTGGCAATTATTCATATACTACACTCCATTATTTACTTAAATACGCAGTTAAATACTTTGATCCCTTGTCTGAATTGTGGTTTAGGAGAATACATATTACTGTGAATATTAGCACAATTATGAACGCAAGTTTAAATGAATGTAGACGAATATTTGTATATTGGATTCTTCCAGCTCTGCGATTGAATCTAAATAACTTAGAATGGTTTTGTATTTGAGAAATAACAACTTCTTTCACATTTCACACTATACGTTTGTCTTTTTAACCAGTGCTAAACAGCAATAGTGGATATGCGTATGGCATATATAACATAAGTAGTGAATCTTTAAAAAAAATATCCACTTTCAGAAAAAATTCACACGGAGGGGCATTGCACCCCCGTGCCCCCCCCCGCCCCGGTGGTTACGCCACTAATTCAAGTATATGTGAAATATCATACAATAGTTTATATGTGTATACGTATATATATTTTTTTCTTTCCATTTTTCTGTAATATGTATGATTTTTTGTGGCGTGAAGCATTTCTCCGTAAACGGGAACAATTTCCCCGACGACTGGGTACAATTGTCCACTACTGTATTACATAGCGAGGAAAGGTGAGAGTGTGGGTGAGGGTCATCATTCAGTTGAATTCCTTGAATTTCTCGTGGAATTCTATAGAATTTCCAATTACTGGATCGTACGTATATCTCTTGTTCAAGTTATGACGCAAATTTCGAAGTAAAATTAAGTAATTTTTCTAAGTATCTGAAATTCTCAGAACTTATGTTTCAGTTCAATATATATAAACAGTTTGTGTTTTATTGGTATTTGTATGTATGATAAAGATGCCTTTTTCGAATAAAGCTTTTTCTCATTGCTAAATTTTCATGTGTTTGAAAGGAGCTCATTTACAGGAAATATCTGAAGTTGCGAGTGGCATAAGTTACTTTTATAACTTTTACACCAATTATCAGAATGATTTGTAGAAAAAAGAAGATACTATCAGAAGTTGGTACAAAATAATCGATTGATTCATCATCATATAATCGAAATAATATAAATTAAATCATCTAGTTATCCTTTATACTTAAAAAAATTTTTCTACAAAATCCTCCTTTTTTAAATGATAATAGGTACGTGACGATAGCAATACACTTTTTTACGAAAATCTTTTTTTTCGAAGAACTAAACCTCAGAATCCTATCGATTCTCAATGTTCAGGTCTTACAGTTTTCAGCTATGAATTCATATCGAATTCTTTTTTTTGACGAAATTTGGTATGTTTTTAGGAAGATAGGGCTTTAATTAGTTCGATCTTCAATAATAGATGTGATTTCAATAAACTCGATGGAACAGACTTCTCTGTCTTTGTAAAATAAACATGTTTTTTTTCAACGATAAACATTTCGTCTTGTGATATGTTACTGCCCTTTTATTCTTCGCTAACATGCTACAAGCACCATTAACAATAGAAACAAGTTCAGAAACGGTTTAAACAATCACTGACTTTTTTCTATATTTCTTACATACCAACAAAATGGAAGCGACAAGATAAATGTATGTTGCTCAGCGATTGGAGTTATAAATTATTTTTCAGTTCTGTTATGTGACTATTTCATACCTAAGAGTCGGCATCATTTCTTTTCCTTTTTACATACAACTATTTATATTGTGAAATCATGTGCGCATTATTTTATCGTTAGATGTAAAGAAATTCAATGGGTTGTGGAAGTTCGATGATGACGAGAGGTATAAGTAAAAATGACTTTTCTTCAGAAACATATATATATATATTCAATAATTGTTTCTGCGTAGATTCAGGCACTGGCTCAACAAGTCAACGATTATCAAATGGGCACAATGACAGAGATTGTGACTATAATAATGGGAATATAGAGACAGCCAATTATGCTCTTTTGCTGCAGGCAACTGGTGCTTACAACGGCGAGTGCTACAATATCTTGTGAAAATCTATTCTTCACTTTGACATTTGTTTTTCTGGCATATGAGCATTGTTTTCTCCAGTTTCTTCTTTCAATCCTGATTCATGCTATTAAAATAAAATTGTCATCATTGTTAAGGACAAGATTAAATAAATAGATTTCAAATTCTGAAATGAGAGTATTCTTAAGAAATAATTCCTTTCATAAATTACAGCTTCAAATATCGATTGAATCGAATATCATGTAAAACAAAACAATTCCATTGTATTATTTTACTTGTACAGGTGTGTTCTCAAAAAAGCAAGATTTTCTGCCATCAATTGTTACCAAATACTAAAACTTATTGAAGAGAATCGTGATTCAACCCTCTGGCACCGACGTTTATTTTTGAAAAAAAAATAAGATGTTTTTTCTTGTTTCAGAATATAATAATCTTCAAAACAACCATGACGTGCAGTAAGGCATATAGTATTATCACCAATAGTCCAACGACTAGTTGATTTTTTGGACTGAGCATATCTTTCAATTAATTGTTGAATCAATTCATTTGGAAAATCGCCAAACTAAATAGTTTTTCATACTGGACTTTGAATAGTATATATGTGTTCAATGTTGATATATCCAGGAAGTGAAAGAAAACTTTCTTGTACCACTTGATAGTTTTTCGAAGGCATTCTACTAAACTGATTTACATGTCAGTTTTATCAACTGAGCCCATATTTTTATCGTAGTGTACAATATACTCTGGCTTTTCACTTACTTTATGAGTCTTCCAATCATTTTTTCTCGTTTGTATCATCCTCGATTTGTGAATCGTAGATAATGGTAGAATGATTTGTTAAATCTCTGAAAATTAGATTTTCGATTCTTGAATGTATACAATTAACTAGAAATGCTCGTAAAATATTCATTCTCTCTTTCATTCATAAGATTATTAAAAAAATGAATATTTATATCGTTGATTAATATATATAAAAGAACATTTCTACCAAAAAAATTGTTATAACTGTTATCTCGATTTAATATCTTGAAAGATTCAGTTTTCACCTCCGAATAATTGACGAAGAAGTGGTTCCTTTTTACAACTAGAAAAGCAAGATTTAGTGAGAAAAAAAAGAAGGTAAAATATTTAATAATACCCTTCAATGAACTGTTGTTTGTTCAATGTTTTATTGTGACTAACACCAAGTAGATTAAAAACACCTGCTGCAACTCTTTTTGGATCATGATCACCTTTCATTTCAGTTATACCCGCCATAGTAAACTTTAAAAAGAAGAAAAAACAAACTCTTTTGTCTTTCACATGAAGAAATAGAATGGAAAGTATTACTGAAGCAGAAAGAAATTTGGTCAGCTCTTTCATATTCATTTCTTCATCTCCCGAAAGATCACACCTAAAACGTATGAGATAGATCATTAATGAAAAATCTAATAAATAACTACTAACATTTCAAAAACATAGGCAAGTTGACCATCTACATTACTAGGATTCGCTAATGTAAGAGCCATCAGAAATTCTTCAAAAGAAATTACTCCATCATGATTAATATCAAATGCAGCAAATACATGACTTTGATAATAAAATAACATAAAATCAAATATTAAAACATTTATTAACATACTCGCACAGTGCTGTATCTGCATCTTTGTCCTTTATTTGCTCATAAAGTTTACCAAAATCCTTCCTATTAACTTTTCCTGTTGGATAATCACGTAAAAAATTCTAAATAAAACGAAACTATTCATGGGACTATTTATAACAATATATAATTCTTTACAGCATGCCATTGTCGAATTTCTAAATAATAAATATATAGTTAAAGTTTAAATTATTATTATCATATATTCGTTTACCTTCTTCACTGAGTTTAGAATGTGCTTTTAAAAATTCAATGTCTAAAAAAAATAGAGAATTTCATTAGATTGATAAAAGACATCAAAATGAACCTTTTGCAGTCAATTCTGTTGATGTTTTACTCTTTACAATAGGTTTGTTTCCCATTATTGTTCTTTGAAAAATGTTCAACAATTAAAAGACACAATCAACGAATTTCTTCGTATTTTAATGATAGAATTACATTGCATTTTTCTTCATTTTATGTATATAAGAATCGAATGTATGTCATTAAATTTTGTTTGCTGTTTGTTTTAGAAACGAGAGACGAATCAGGCATACTGTTCTTCTTTTTTAACTTTTTTTTCGCTTACTGACGCGCACATTTCGATAGAAATTTTTTTTTTCAATTGCAAGTCTTCAGTCAAACATTAAAATATCTTTATTTTGTTGACTTTATGCGGTGACGTTCGACTATAATCGAATGAAATCTTGCAACATCTATTTCTAACATTTCATATATATTGATGGCCAACTGTGAAAATAATAAAATCAATTTGGTATTGCTCTTTAGGAGGGATATTTAAGCACTTCTTTTGCTTTTTTAATGTTCTCAACAATCTGAGACTATTTTAAAAGGGATTTTTTGTTCCAGATAAAAGTTTGAAACATTTTTGCCTAATAATAATCATGACATTGTCTCAAGTGAATATCAGCAGTTGATTTCTTTGAAACTTGAAAAAAAAGTAATTTCAGGGTAATCAAGGGATTTTTAGTCTGATAGAGCTTAGAATCCTGATTACAAATATGAAATGGAATGGAAATCGAAAATCACTTATCGTTTGAGAAAATAAGGTCAACTTTTCAGTTGACTTTTCTAACAGTATCAGAATAGTCTGTGACATTTAACTACATTTGAAGTAGGTTTTAGTAAGCCTCCTACAATGGAAATGTCTATCATTTACCCTAAATTGTGATCCTTGAATTCATCCTTAAAAAAAATCCCTATTTAGAGATGAATTCAGGGATCACAATTTGGGGCAAATGATAATACACCATCTGTTCATATACTTCAGATGTCGAAATGAAATTAATACTCTCGGAATTATACATCATTTGTGTGGTTTAATTTCTGTGCATTGCTCTGAACTCACTATTGAAAATTGAAATTAATGTCTAGGAATTTATACCGATTGTATGAGATCTTATCTAATAGAAAATCGAAAAATAAATGGGAAAAAATCGATTGAAAACGGTAATAACATAGACTGAACATATTATAGGAGAGAAAATTTATGTCGATATCTTAGCTAATTCTGTCAAGGAATAAGAGTCCATACCATATTCTCAATGTAATTGAGCAATATTTGGGTTTTAAAACTTTTTATATCATTCGATGCATTAATTTAGTACTCGAGCCTTTATTTATCTAGCTTATAAGCACTATGTGTAATTATCTTGAAAAAGTTTACTTGAATAGGTTATCCAATAATCGTTTCAAAACAATGTGGACTACAAAATTTCGTTCAGTTTCAAGACCTTGTAAAAGAGATAAAATTCATTGATAATTATGTTGTTGGAATAGAACATTGAAGACATTGATTTTATTACTAGAAGCGAAACTCATCGAGTTCTATAAAATATGATATAAATGATCTACGCTATGTAGAATTTTGTGTTACATTGGATGCATCTATCTTTCCGATATCCTTTGCCATTTTCATTCTAACTTTTCCATATGAGAAGTGTACAGTTGAAATTTTGGACGATCGCTTGGTAAAACAGTCAGTGCAGTAGTATAAGCCTTTGCATAGTAATGTTCAGCATTCATAAAGTCACCTTTTTCAACAAAAACGCCAGCCATATTGTTGTACGTAATACTGATACTGGTTGGATCACCAACTGATTGTTCAGTCCCTGGTGTATGTATATAATTAGTCAATGTCTCATCGAAAAGTCCTTGTTTCATTTGTACCATTGCTAAATTGTTGTAGGCAATCGCTAATGATGGATGCATTGTTACATTCTCTCCTAAAATAGATAATTTGATGTCTAGCACACGTTTAAATGTCGCTTCTGCATCTTGAAAATCATTTTTTTCAAATTGACATGTAGCAATATTGTTGAGAGTCATAGCTACGAGTAGATGTGTGTCTTTCTTGTGTTCGAAAGATGCCGATTGAATTTTCAGTGCTTCTTCGCAATACTTACGAGCCCGATTAAAGTCATTCATTTCATAGTAAGTCATTCCTATATTATTTAATGCATGAGCGAATGAATGATGATTCGGTGGCAAGCATTGCCGCTTTATAGTTAAAGCTTTTTCAAACAGATTTAAAGCTGATACATAATTTCCCATTTGCTGTTCAACACACGCTAAATGAGAATAGGTCTCAGCTAGTTTGGGATGAAATGATGGCAAATGTTTTTTTTCGATAAATAGTTTCAATATTCTTTTTGGACGGTTTACACTTTTTCGAACGCTTAAAATATTTGAGAGCCCGCCAATAATAACCCAGGTTAAGACAGGCTAAGCCGACATTATTTAATAAGGAAGATTTTAGCGATTGATTATCCTTTGCTATATGAAGTGCTTGTGCAAATAACATTCTAGATGATTTATAGTCACCTTTATCCACGTACCATAAACCAACACTTATAGAATTGCCCTGCTTGATTGATTTCACCCATTTCGAGCAGAAGATCACCAAGTATAAGCTCATTCGACAAGAATCCCACATGTTGAGAATGTAAGTAGGCGCTCACCTCCATAATGCACTCTTTAGGTTGATTATAAATTTCAAGATCTATCAAACACATCGAATCGTACTCTTCAACAGAAACGACATACATGCTACTTGATAGTCGAGAGTTATTAACAGAAATGTGTTCATAGAAATAAGACCTCCGATATTTTTTTAAATTATTTCCAACTCATCTACTGACAAAATTTGTCTACGAAACACCGTTTGGCCTGATCGATCATCCGAATATCTTGAGTACGAAATCCACTATTAAGCAAACGATAGACAAATGAATCTTGTATATACCACCAAATAGCCTTTGTTGGATAGTAGGTACGCGCAAATTCATTGATTTTTCTCAGCTTGGTCGTATCTGCACTATAATGAGCACGTGCCACGTCAAGCATATCGCTCATCATTTCCGAATTTCTTGGTAACTGAAGTAACACATTGATTAACAACTGAAACCACATGAAGGATACTTCATCTTTTGTTAAATCTTGAATGGAATTTTGCTGGCCAAGTTTAAGTCCATAAACAGCCATTGGCACTGACAATTGATTGTTCTCGTACTATTTCTGACCATAATCGTAATTATCACCATCAGCAGCACTACGGATACAAATTCCTTGATCACTAAAATGTACCTGATCCACGTTAGAAATATAAAAATGGGAGAACTGATTGTGATGACAATCATTTATTATCGTTTCACGAATTTTTTCCATCGTGGCTGCATCACTGTTGAACACATTTAAGCTGAGCTCTGTAACATAATTACGCTTGATATATGCGATGCATTTTTTAATATCATCGAACACTACTTCTTTAGAATAGAATCAAATAAGTTGTAATCGGTTTCTATTTCATTCATTACGTTAATTTGAATCACTAGCAAAAAGACAATTTGTTGTACGCGCCTAATGGTAATGGTGAAATAGCTGCAGTAGAGTCTGATTTAGAGCTATTATCATCAATATTAATTAGTCGACGGTTATTTTTCTTGTTACGACAGCGTCCCATTGAAGTTGCTTGTCACTATGTTTAAGACAACGGAAACAAAAGAAATTGTTCGTGCAGAACCATAATCATACTATACGTAAAATATAATGAGTTATTTTATGATTTCAGTTCACAGCCGTTATGATGAATCAGACAGAACAGCAACATAAGAAAAACGCACCACATGTGGTACTCGAAGTAGATGATTTCAAAATGTAAGGTAAAGAAATCATACTCCCTTCACATAGAAATTTCAAACCAATCAGATTTCGAATCCTTATTTTACCAACTTTCAATTTAATGGAAAAATATTATCAGTAATAATAATGAACACTGCCTTTGCTTTTCTATTGATACTCTAATGTTATCATAGGATTATGGTTTTTTTTATGCATTATGAATCAATCACCTTCACTTCCTATAAGTAACTGACAATTTCCCTATGGAAAATTCTTCAACATTTATTGGGCAATGGATGGGTATGAATCCGATTGATATTCTTGAAGTTCAACGTTGTGATAGATGTCTTTCAACTTCAACATCGACTTGTTTATCTGTTTTCTCGAAAATTGCTTCAGTATTTTTATTCTATTGTATTGTCATTGTCGAAGGGTTATTACTTAAAATTTGATACTATGAGAAACTATTTCCAAAGAATTATTTTGATCAAAGAATATTGATATTTTAATTACATATCATTTCTTTAGTTGTTCTTTTTTGTTCATCTTAAACGAATTATTAACATTTTAATAAAAATCAATTCAAAATGACTTTTAACTTCTAATTATATATATGAATGTTGTTTTTTTTGTAAGTAATTCCTAATCTATACTTTGTCTTTCCGTAGTGACGTTTCTTTCACAATTAGATGTTTGTTCTATATTATAAATGATAGTTATTATGAATAATTATTCTCATTATTTTGTATTAATTTTGAGTTTTATAAAGAATGAAAATTTTATTTATTGTTCTTCTGAAAAATTACAGATCTATATGTCATAATTGAATAACATCGAGTTTATCTATTTGTCTGATTATTTTCACTCTTCTTATGTACAAAGTTTATTAGATAACTAATATAATCGATTAAGATTTGTGAGTTTTTAGTATTATATATCGATGATGTAGGTGTATAATTTTTTACATGCTAATATTGTTATATTATTTGAATATAAATAGAAGACTATATGTTAATAACAACGCAAGAAAATCATATCAATTGGAATAAACTGATTAGAACAAATGTTTATGATCTAAGAATTTTACGTATTGGTAGAGAATATGTTCATATAAAAAACCTTAAAATTTAGGAATAAAAATCTATTTTTTATTACGAATAGCTTAAATAGATTTTGTTGCATATTTTTACAACAGTTTTAACAGAATAAAATCTTCTATTGCTTATACTATTTTAATATCCAACACTTCGTTCACAATGAAACTATAGTGACTCTCATATATTACAAATAGATATAAACAACAAGAAAATGCTATTGATGATTTAAATAAATGTTAAATTTTTTTCTAACTCATTCAATGTATATTTTAATATGAACTATTAAAAGTATAGAAGTTTATTATTTCATCGAACAAATAGGTTAAACCAGAAAGGGAAACATCTTATGTGACCTTTTGATTAATCAGGTTTTCATATTAGTTTTATCTACGTATGATGTTTAATCTCAGGGAATAGATCTAAACTCAATGAAGTAAATAAGAAATATAATTAAAACGCATATTGTCTCTCGATAAAAGAAAATAACTCAAAAATTCTCTTATCAATCAGGAAATTATTATATAAGTATTATCTCATTTCGTTTGATTATCAAAACTTTCTAATTAATAATCCTATTAAAAATACTTTAAAAATGATAGTAAGTGAGATGCTCAATCTTTTGTATATCTTAATTTTATGAAGAAAGATAGTTATTAAGGATTATTGCTTCATTTTCCATATATACAAAGGAGAAGTTAATACATGACTCTATATTTATTCTTAACAGAGCTAAATCATTTGTTTTAATATAAAATAATTTGACCGTAAAGTATGAGAAATAAAGACTCAATGAATAACTTCTATAGATATTCAATGACTGATTTTGTTCACAATCATTGAATATCTATAAAAAATATTCATTTGATAATGGGTGACTTTTATACTTGTTACATTCCTCTTTATTTATTAATACAATCAATTATTCTTTTATTGGAACAGATAGAATAATTAATTATATTGATAAAAAAATTTCTTTTTTTCATCGTTTAATGAACTTATACGAATCGTACTATCTTTATAATCCAACTCCAAAAAATTCTACCCTTATTTGAATTATGATAATTATCGCGAAGGTCTGTTTAATAGAACACATATCATTTAATATGTGTCATAATACCATAATGATGAAAACAATCCCATTCGTATTCTCAATAAGACAAGAATCTTTCTGTACGCACGCGTATCCCAAACAAAAAACATTTTCTTCTGAAAAATTTTATATTCTTTTTTCAAAAAATTAACAAATAACTTCAGATTAGAGTTTATTTTTTACTAAATCCATGTTGTTTTTATATCTATTGAGATTAGGATGATTTGGTGGCAATGAACGTTGTGCAATATCTATTGCACGTTCATAATACGAAAGTGCTTTTGAGTAATCACCTATTCCGTTATACACTAGACCAATGTTGTTATATGTCGAAGCCAAGTCAGGATGAGTTGAAGGAAATGATTGTTCTTGAATTTCAAGGGCTTTCTCATGAGATGAAAGTGCTTTTGAGTACTCATCCATGTTCTTATATACTAAACCGATGTTGTTGTATGAAATAGCCAAATCAGGATGAGTCGAAGGAAGTGATTGTCGTTTAATTTCAAGAGCTTCTTCATGATATAAAAGTGCTTTTGAATAATAACCCATTCTGCCATAAATATTACCGATGTTGTTGTAGGATGCAGCCAAATCAGGATGACTGGAAGGAAGCGATTCTTGTTTAATTTCAAGAGCTTTTCGGTGAGACGAAAGTGCTTTTGAGTACTCACCCATTTCGCCATAAACTAACCCGATGTTCTCGTAAGACGCAGCTAAATCAGGATGATTCAAAGGAAGTGTTTGTTCTTGAATTTCTAGCGCCTTTTCATGAAATGAAAGTGCTTTTGAATAGTCACCCATTTCATCATACATTAAACCGATGTTGTTGTATAACATAGCCAAATTAGGATGATTCGAAGGAAGTAATTGTTGCCGAAGTGCAAGGGCTTTTTCACAAGATGAAAGCGCCTTTGAATATTCGCCCATCTTCTGATACATACTACTGATGTTGTTGTAAGACATGGCCAAATCAGGATGGTTCGAAGGAAGTGATTGTTGACGAACTTCAAGGGCCTTTTCATGAAATGGAAGTGCTTTTGAGTAGTTGCCCATGTCATAATGCAGTGAACCGATGTTGCTGTAAGACATGGCCAAATCAGGATGATTTACAGGAAGTGCTTGTTGTTGAATTTCAAGAGCTTTTTCATGAGATGAAAACGCTTTTGAATACTCGCCCATCTTCTCATATACTAAACCGATGTTGTTGTAAGACATAGCTAAATCAGAATGATTTGCAGGAAGTGATTGTTGTTGAATTTCAAGAGCTTTTTCAT
>JAJEKB010021243.1:284465-300245 GCA_022393335.1 Macrotrachela quadricornifera | reverse complement strand
AAAATATACTTGTTTTTTTTTTGAATTATCTAATGATTATTATTATTAATATAGACGCGTATCTAATAGTTATAAGATACATATCATATTCTACAGTTTTTTATTCCGCTATTAATGTAAGTAATTGATGAAATGGTAAAAATGTTTATTTTTAATAATTTTTTTATGTGATTATATAAAACGTGCACTGTCAGATAAGGAAACTCTTTCACAATCAAAAACAGAAGTTTTTTTCTTTTAAACTAGATCAACAATATTTGTGGGTAATTTTTCGATTTGTATATCATAATATTGTTTAATGTCGTGTAATGTTTGTTGTTCATCATTGTTAATAAAATTGACAGCTATACCTTTTCGACCGAATCGACCTCTACGTCCAATACTTAGTCAAAAGAATAAAATTCATTTCTTTTCAACATTATTGATTCTTACCGATGAACATAGGTCTCAGAATTAGTCGGTAGATCATAATTGATAATAGGACTAAGTTGTGGAATATCAGTATCATCTTCAGTCCTATCTGTTCTTACTAAGATTCGACTAGAACCTTTTCGAAATTCACTTATGACATGATTGCGTTGTTCTGCAGTCATATTACTATCCTACAATAAAAAAGAAAATCAATTTTTTATCTCAATGTAAGACTTGGTAAATGGTTATTCCAAAATTATCAGCATCAAACTGACCAGATTGGACACGGTTAAATCACGTGTACGTAGTTTTTCAGATAACCAATTAACTTTTTGACATGTGTTACAAAAGATGATAGTTTGTGTGATCATTAATGTATTGAACAATTCATATAATTTATCCAATTTGCACTCCTGGATAAAAAATAATTCTGCATTAATTCATCATCATAGAATGACAAGTATATCTATGTACCTCATGCTCAACAATCACGTAAAATTGACGAACACCTTCGAGTGTTTGTTCTTCTATCTTAGTAAGAATTTTCACAGGATCATTCATACATTTATCTGCAATTTCGAGTAAATCACAGGGCATCGTAGTCGATACAACAATAACCTGAATACTTTCTGATAACATTGTTAATATATCATAAATTTGGTCTCTGAATCCACGTGACAAAAGTTCATCAGTTTCGTCCAATACAAACATTTTGATATTTTCTGTACCTACAACATGAAAGAGGAAAAAATACAATACATGCAAGACATAGATCATATACAAAATATTGATTTCTTTAACATATCATAGATTCGACCAGGGGTACTAACAACAACTTGAACACCAGCTTCTAGACGTTTCATATCTTCACAAATATTTTTACCACCAACACAGGCATAACATGTGACATTTATATATTCACCTAGTGCTAAAACTACTTTATGGATCTAAATTACAAAGAGAATCAAGAATTTGATGAGAAACACAGTTTACATACTACAGAAAACTATACCCTTTGGCCCAATTCACGCGTTGGTACCAAAATTAATGCTTGACAGTCTTTACAATTCATATCGAGTTGTTGTAAAATTGCAATGATGAAGGTTATCGTTTTGCCAGCACCTGATTGTGCTTGGACAATTGCATCGTAGCCTTTAAGAATAGTAAATATTTATTGAGTAAATTTCAGTTTTAAAAAAATGACAGAAAACCAACCTGAAATACACGGTTTAAGAGCACGTTGTTGAATGGTTGTTGGACGTTCGAAACCATAGTTGTAAATACCACGTAAAAGTAGTTCACGTAAATTCATCTGATCAAAGTGCTCGACTAATGCTATCAAACTACTTAGAGTTATTTCATCTTGCGGCAAAGATCGTTTGAACTCAATACGTTCCAGTGAAGGGATATCTGCGCTCGCATTTCGGTGATTGTTATTTCTAAAAATAAATATCAACAATGCAATATGTGAGTCTTTCAAAAATCAACTAACTCGTAGAGATGATTGTAATGATTTAGCAATTATTAGATACTCTTTAGAAGTATTTATAAAAGAGTCATCCAAATTTGTATAAGATTTAGAATTATAAGTATCCTACTAAAAACCAATTTTCCAAGCACTTTCTATCCAACAAAAATCGTTTTTCGATTTCTTTGTTTTGAGGAAAAATTATATTTTCGTTTCTTTTTCTGGAAAGTTATCAAATATAGCATGTACAAATATTCTCTTTCACTGCTCACTAGTCAAGTGAAAATATGCAAAAACCAATACGCACTCCAAAGGACATGTGATTTCATAATCGCTTGCTTTGTTCTTCGTTTGACTGGTGCTCATGGATGAAGATAAATAAGTAATATATTTAAAACAGTAATGCTCTACAAAGAACCAAGAATATAATCACTCGACAACCAATCAAAAATCAGCTATGAATCATCATCCTTTGTATTCCATTCAACATACGTCGAAAAGAAAAAATTAAATCAAAATTGTATATGAGACATGTTTCTTGAAAAAGAAGATGCACACTCTATGAGACGAATGCATATAGATAATTGCAATTTCAAAATTTCGTCAATGAGTAAAGATGAGTCAGACAATATAAATGTCCTTCAGAAACGAACCAATCAATCATTCCAACAATTGCAAATGAAAATCGATCGAATTTTTATATATTAATACTGCAACGTTAACCACATAACTAATGCGTAGAATCTCATATTATCTTGTATTGCTCAATCTATTATTTGTCATCCAGCGCCACACTCTATTACAACAGAACATCAAATAGTGTGTGCGTGTTGATATGATATATATCAAATATCTATTCTCGCCTTTAACTCTTTTCTTTTCGTCTAGGCGTTGCCATATATGGCAACATTGAGCTAGTATTTTGCTCAAAATCGACTTATCGTAAAAATGATTTTTTGATGTAACTGATCATTCGGGGGTGAGAATAATCAGTGCCTATTTTTTCGCCGCAGAGTTATATACGTATATTGCCTCATCAGCTGGTATTATTCCATAGTTTCGAACAAAAAAAGTAGAGTTGCTGCTAAATCGCAACATTCGCCCGCAAGGAAACAAAAACTTTTAAAACTTCTGATTTTATCTTCGATTGTCAAAATAATGTTGTTATGCTATGGAAACCTTTGTATATCATTTCCTACTGTTATCGTCAGAACTTACCATATGTATGTATATTATCAATATCGTATTTTCTGTAGAGATGTACGAGTGCATACTTTTTTCCAATATATTCAGTTTTATTCGTATTTCTTATTCTCTGTTTTATTTTTCAGGGTCTATTTCTTTCTCAGGTCGATCAATTCAGGAAGGGAACGTCCAATTCCGATTTATTCAGCAGATTCCATGGAAGCAGTATTCCGCGCTGAATTTCACAGGATCTTTTCGTTTCTTTTCTATCGCCTTCGATTAGAACTGGGTCGAAGGTTTGTGAAATAGTCCTTGACATCCGTTTGCACATTCGGATTTTAGTTACCCAAGGAAAACGACGGATTTTCTCTCTAAGATTTCCGTACCAATTTCTGTTCGCGTGTACGGCTTAATTCCTCTCAATTTCCGAGACCGAAGTCAACCATTATTCCTTGTTTTGTTCCCAGGACCACGAATATGATCGGATCCGATGAGAATCCACCTGACGGACTTATAAACGCATCCGACGGCAGGGTCCTGCTGGATTTTCGGTATAATACGCCGAACGACTTTGATATACATGAGTAGATTACATAGATGTCTTTCGATATGATATGCATGGGCGATCAGGGGTATATTTAGAGGTGCTAATTCACTCACACGGTCATTTGCTACTTAAACATCTTACAAGTAAGTTACCCAAAGAAGGTCTGAAAAAGTAATCTCGACGTTTAATCTCTAGATTAGGAGTTCATCATCTAATTAACATTTATCTAATTAGTGCTCAACTAATCAGTACCTGATCTCAGCAGTCGGACACTATGGAAATTAGGCGGTACAATTCAGCCGGGTCTAGCATCTGACAAGATTTCTATGTTTTTCTGCTTGACGACTTCCTTTGATATTCTTGTAGCATCCAATTGTGAAGTTGGTGGACTATTGCTCAGCTCAGGTCAAAGATTCCGAAACTCGGATCCATGAACTTTTGAATGGAACCTGCAGAAAAAAACACTGGAAATCACTGGCATATGGAAGCAGTATTCCGACCAAAAATACAGCCAAACAGTTCGACCTGGGCAGAAGAAATTGTTTGAGCCGGTTCATTTTTCGTGGTATTTCATTAGGATGCAGTTGATTTCTGGGCAGATCCACGTAGGAAACGGTGATTTTTCTAAGTATTTCTGATCTGTATCCCGTATTTTTCTGACCTAATTCCCTTTAGCGAATTTGTCCGAAATCGTAAAGATCCAGTGGGATGCTTTTCAGTCTTGAATACTGCTTTCATTTGCCTTACGTATTTCGAGACGATTTTTGAAGGAAATAATATGGAATTAGCTCTGATTCCTGCTGCTTCCAGGTGGATCCAAAAGACGAAATCATCGTCCTAGATTGAAGTGATCCGTTTCCAGCCATATTTCGATCGGATACGCTTGATTCCTTGGTATATCCTGATAAGATTCAATAGTTTTCCGTAGTATTTTCGAGTTGCATCCAGTGGTCCTCCATATGAATCTGATCAACGATTTTATCAGGAATCATAAGGATACGGTATGGTCATTTTCGATCAGGACTACTGTTTCTTTTCTGATGATTTTTTCGGGGGAAAATACACGAGAACTGGCGAGAATTTGCTGAAAAGTGGTCTTATTCTTTAGATTGATAAGGAATCCAGAAGGCCACTTATGACGTGTTTCATCCTCGCTTAAACTCAATCATGATGAATATTTAACTATTATTTTGATTCTTTGATTATAATATAGTCTACATACTTACAGTGTGAAATATTCTATTTAAATTGATTCATTTTCAATCAATTGTAAGATTAATCTATTCTTTTGATCTCAAAGATTGATATATAACAATTGTATTAATTATAGTTTCATAAACAGAAATTGATCATGACTATTGATATTTTGTATTTAAAAAAAGAAAGTAAATATCCTCTTAGTAATGTATAAAATTTCTCAACCATAATATACAATTGACTATGTTCTATTCTTTGTGAATAACGGCATCTCGAACAGATACAGCAATAAATGTGTTGAAAATCAACAGAATTAATTTGTTTATTTAAATAATTACTATTTTATTTTCCTCTTGATCAGTAATATGACCTGACATAACATCATTTTCCTGATTTACATTGCTCGCATCTTCTTCCATTACAAAAATTATATTCTTCTATTCTTCTTACTTTTCTTTGTCTGCATGTATGATGGGAATAAGTAACATACACTTTCTAATACAAAGGCGCCAAATAAAATAAGATTTATGACAAATGTGGTTTTCTCTCATCAACAAAATTAAGAATAAAAGGGCATTGTTCTTTCTTTAACAATTCATTTCTTTATTGAGAACGTGTGATAAAACAAAATGATAACCTTGAAAATATTTCTCTTGGTCTCATTCATTCATACTTCACATCAACTTAATAATGGTCTTGGTCTAACACCTCAGATGGGTATGACACAACAATATTTTATGTACAATTAGTAAGTTCTTTTATTTAAGGTTGGAATAGTTGGAATCATTTTGGATGTAATATCAATGAAAAACTTATTCAACAAACAGCCGATTTGATGGTAGCGACAGGCCTTGCTGCCGCAGGTTATGAATATGGTTTGTTCTCTGATTTATTTTGAAATCATATCCGTTCTATTTTTTCTAGTCAATATGGATGATTGCTGGCAAGTGAGTCGAGATGCAAATGGTACCATTGAAGCAGATCCACAGAATTTTCCAAGCGGTATTCCAGCTCTTTCTGACTATATTCATTCTCGAAAACTCAAATTCGGACTCTATTCAGGTACAATGATCAGATCGATTTATTTGTTGCATTGAATTCATATCATCCCTTTATATCTATGTTAGATGCTGGATTCAAAACATGTGATGGTCGACCTGCTTCGTTACATTATGAGACGAAAGATGCTAATACATATGCATTATGGAAAGTAGATTATTTGAAATATGACAATTGTAACACAGATGGAACTATTCCCGAACTAAGATATCCAATTATGAGAGATGCATTAAATGCAAGTGGTAGATCTATTTTCTTTTCTATGTGTGGTATGCTTATTAAAATTTCAACAATCTTTTTACTTGATCATTTATTGTATGGTATTTAGAATGGGGTGTAGATCAACCGGCTCTTTGGGCAGCAAATGTTGGAAACAGTTGGAGAACTACTGATGATATTCAAGATAACTGGAAATCAATGCTCAATAATATTGATGCTGTAAGTTTATAATAGAGTTTGTAAACTTTTATATATATGTTTTTAATATTTAGAATAACGAATTTGCTGATAAAGCAGGACCCGGTGGTTGGAATGATCCTGATAGTAAGTCAATATTAATACTCTTTCATCTAGAGAGATTATTCTCTGTTCATCTAGTGCTTGAAGTTGGTAATGGTGGCATGACTGATGCTGAATATATCACACATTTTTCTCTTTGGTCTATCAGTAAATCACCACTTATCATTGGATGTGATATTAGTAAAATGAGTGCAGCTACTCTTGCAACTCTTACAAATCCTGAAGTCATTGCCGTCAATCAAGATCGTCTAGGTGTTCAAGGGAAGAAGATAAGTTTTGCATGGTCACAATCACCTAATACATCAACAGGTGTTGCTCTTACTAATTGTTCATCATTATCATCAAATTCTCAACCAAAACGTCTCCAATGGGAATATAATGCTCAAGATGGATCGATTCGATCGGTTCCCGACGGAAAATGTTTGTCAATCGAAAATTGTGATACTGCTGACGGTGCAAATATTGTTGTGACTGAATGTCATATTGGGGATCCACAAGCAAAATGTGAAGGAAAAAACCAACAATGGATCGTGAATACATCTGATCAAACAATTGTTTCTCAATTAGATGAAAAATGGTGCGTTTTAATAAAATTTATCAATAAATTATTTAGAAAATAACTGTCGATTTGTTTAGTTTGCAAACATTTCGCTCTGCAGGACCAGCTGTAGATGTAAATACATGCAACAAAGGTGCTAGTCAACAATGGACATGGAATTCAGTGAATCAAACTATTCAGAATAAACAGAATGCTGGATGTTTAACACAAGTACCAGAATTAGAAGTATGGGCAGGTGATCTTGACGATGGTTCAGTAGCTGTAGTTTTATTAAATCGAGGAAATAGTGTAAGCGAACCAATTACTGTACAATGGAGCGATATCGGATTTCCTGTTCGTGATTCAGCTCTTGTTCGAGATTTATGGGCTCGAAAAGCTCTTGGAGCTTATCGTGGTAACTATACATCACCAAATATTGATCCACATTCTGTGATGATGTTGAAAATTAGTCTCTTTGCAATGAACAAAAATAATTTTGAAGTAAATTAAAATTGGATTCAGTGACATAATACATCTTTTCTTTTTCTTTTATTGTTTTAAACGATAACATGTTTGAATCTAATAAATCTGAAAAATCATCCGATTAATGAATAATTTGTGTGAAGCACTGAAAATCGAAATTGGAGCAACATTTTTTCCCGATTTTTTAGCATGATTAAGTAGGACTAGTCAAGTTACCAATAAAAGTGTTGTGTTTAATATTTTGAGATTAATTTTTCCATAAAAAAAAAACTACGAAATATTATTTCAAAAATTGCCTTAAACTGATATATAACTATGTCAGCTATAGATAACATATTATGATTTTATGTTCTACAACTATTTTTAATCAACATTTTCAAGAAGGTTTGATATAAAAAAGAAACTACCAAGGGATTTGAGAGATAAAATTATTGAATGGTTTCATCTACCATAATAAAGTCTATATACAGAAAATTAGCCTCTAGGGAGTATCTTCCAAAGTATATATATATAAATAATAAGTAAAAATTTTGGATAAATTCCTTCTACTATTGAGATATCAAACTTTTTTTCATAAATATTCTACTAGTCCTCAAGATCAAACTATGCATTTTTTCGATATCTTACGATTGTAGGAGAGATTTTACTATCAGTACCTCAACATGCTCTAATAATCTTATACTATTATTAATTACTGCATTTTTACGACATACATTTCTTTGATTTCATTATATTGTTAGAAAACTGATACTAAATGACAAGAATATAGAATAGAAAAATATGCTAAAATATTTATGAGATCTGAAAATCATATAGTTTTGTTTCTTAATAAAAGCACTATGTGAATTATACACTTTTTCATGAGTACGGCTTAATATGATTCATTCAATGAATCCAATAGTATAGAAATTTTTTTTATTTAATCGATAATCTCACAGAGCAAAGTTTTTTTTGTTCTCATCTAAGAAGTGTTGAAAGAGGATGAACTATTGTTTCTTTGGGTTTTTCTCTTTTTTTCCCGTTCTGTTTCATTGTTACGTTTAATGAGTATGCAGTAGTGATTGAATACTGTTACAATAGTCAGTGAACATACTCCTTCATCTCTTGTACCAGCCTTATTCAAGTAAATACGAAGGCAAGATATTGAAAAGAGTACTTTATTTTAAGATATATAGAATGATCTTTCCATGAATGTTTGTTACGATCAAGCCTATTCATCAACTAGCCTTCTACATTTTTTGACTCTTCTAATTTATCACACTTGCATTCTTTTTCTATAATATGTTTTCCTAATACATAGATTCATTTAATTCCATTACATTTTAAACCTTTAAATACAAGTTAAGAGACAATATTATTTCTAATTTCTTTTCGTTATTTACAATAATTGTCTGTTGAATTTTTTTTCCATCATTTAATGATATTATTGTTGAATCAGAGTAAAACTATGTAGTGTTCCTACTTTCACACTTGTTTCTTGAAGCTTATTTGAAAGAAAATATGATATTGTGTTTTGCAAGAGTAATCAACTCTTGCCTTTCAAAAAGAGTACAATGCTATAAGCAAAGCAGTGACGATATTAATCAATTATATGCCAATGTGAAATGTGATTTGAACAACCACCGATATTAAATCGAAAGTTTGGAATTTATTCATTGTTTCAAAAGCAATGCATAGAATGAGATTGTACTTCATCCATACTCTACCATTGCTGATCGTATCTTTTAGTTCTTGTGTCAACCTTTTTAAGTGTACAATGACAGATGCGTGCCCCTTTATCATGCTGTCCTGTCATGCGTTGACTTCACAAAATATGTCGAGCAGTGAAGAGGAATGCAAAATGTTAATGTTGAAGTTGTTATTTGAGATAATGTTTTCAATGTGTGCTGAAAGAAGAATGAAACTTATCATATTAATTTCTATAATTCGAAAAGAGAACAATATTTTATACTCGATGAACAATTTTATGTTAAAATTATTGAAATATGAATGAACTTTCTATTTATTTAAAAACAAATTTTTAATATTCTTGTTATCGATCCTTATCAGTTTTTATCCCAGATGTTCATATATTATGTCCACATTTTGTTTTTATAAAAAAACTTTTGCGTGATTAATATTATTGTTAAGCACGTTTCAAAGAAAAATAAAACAATAATCAATCATATATTTTTTCTTAGATATTTGAATTTTATTAACAAAAATACATTGAAAATACTTTCTTTCATTCATCACTTTCCTGGTAATAGAATTGATTTAACATTTCCAAAATGATTAGATTGGTATGTAAGAACAAATCTCATGTATTTCTATTAAAATAAAAGTTTCAACTAGATTTTACATATAGAATATTTGTTTGTTTGCAGAAAAAATCATGCAGAACTTCTACTAAAAAAACTCCTGCCAGTCTGTATATTCTTCAGAGTAGACGACTGAAAAATACATCGATTAATTTAATAATGGAAAATGAGATGGAACAACAGAATTTACAAGATACTTTCTTTAATCTTCATAAAAGATATTGGACAAGAGACAATATTGATGATAAAGCATATGATTTATTATTATCTCGTATTGGTGCTATTCTTGTTTGGTTCAATATTGTTTTCATTGAATTTCTTGCTTATAGTAATATACTTAAACCACCACGTATGGTTTTAAATTTCCTCTTTGGTTCTTCTCATTTAATCAAAACTACTACTGCAATTACTTATGCATCTACTTCTGCAGCTTATGGTATCTCATTGGAAGTATATTTTATATTACCATTTGTAATTGTCAATTGTATATTAGCTATTATGAATTGTGATATAAATCATAGTACAACAAAAGAAAGTATTAAATCGTTAGTTACAACTATAGTATATTTTGTTAGTGTTGAATTAGCTCATCGAAATTTTAAACGTTTTACATATCAACAATCATATAAATTAAATTATCGAGCCGCTACACGAGCTATGCTTCGTCCATCAATATATTTATCTGTTAGTACCATGTTTCTTACATCACCTGGATTACGCGCTATTTATAATGCAGTACAATATAAATGTCCGTATGTTTATAAAACAAACAATGAATCAAATTGTAATTTTATTGATATTGAACAACCGCTATTTGGAGATAATGATCCTTGTGTATTAGATTTTAATTCAATGGTTATTAGTCTTGAACAATTACGTATTATTCGTAATATTGCATTATGTAGTATTGTATTTTATTCAATGTATAATAAAGCATTTCTTGATATTACTGGAGTACCTAATATAACTCATAAAGTAGTACTTTTATTATTTTTTACAATGGGTTGTTCAGTTGTAGTTGCAAGTGTTGATCCATTTGAATTTAACAAATTAAAATTCTATTTCGATTTAACTGAAGGATATATGTTTCTTATTTTAATTATATTACTTATATTTAATTTACGAAAGACATGTCAATATAAAAGTTATCTTATTATGGAAGCAAATCCAACTATTTTTGGATAATGACATAAACGTTTAAAAAAAACAAATAAATGAAATTAAATATATTTTTCTTTTTTTAGTTAGAAATAAAATATTATGAATTATTTAGTCATTTTCCATGCAAATAATATCACTCATCAATTCAATGAAAAAAAAGCTTTATTTTAAATTCGCTTGAAATTGTTTAACTAACAATAACGAAAGGTTTTGAAAAGTAATGTTTAAATTACGATAATGAAATGTAATAACACAGTTATATTGGTTATCAATCATATTTAACTGACAAAAATTTTCTGTTATATTATATTTGTTCTAATGAACATAAAAATTATGGATGACAAACTAGATTAATAAATAAATATAACGTGCTTATTAAATCAAGAAATGATTTATAATATAATTTCGGATAGTATATCATTTTGACACGAAGTTTAATGTCAATGTATTCAAAAGATTCCAATTAGAATTTTATTTTATCTTCTATTTTACAATTGAATTATGTGTTGGAGATATGTGTTACGAGTAAAAATCAATTGATGCATCAGCATGATGATATTTAAAAAGTATTTTAAAACCTTTTTGATTTCTATGTTTGAATCACACCATCGTTCGTAATTTATCTTTTTTTATTTGTATTGCATTTTTTATTCATAGAATTGTGTTTTAATGTACGTAAAGGAGAAAGAGAGAAAGTTAATGGAGTCCGACCGCAGCTTCTCAAAAGAGATACTTTTAAAAATAATAATTAGCTATTAAATGATTTAAATAGCTATTTACTTTGTAACAAATTTTCGTTAATCGCGCCGTTTCATATAATTAGTTACTTGATATATAGCATTATTTAAATATTTTCATAGCTATTTACAAGATTTAATAGCTATTACAAAAACTTATATAGTCACTAAATAATTTGAATATCTCATTTGCTTTTAATAAATGTCCGGATGCAGCTACTGAATGATTTAAGTAACTAACCGCTTCGTAAAAGCTTTTCGTTTACTGGATTTATCAAAACATTATCATAGCTATTAAAAAGATCTGATAACTATTTAAAAAATACAACTAACGCATACTTGAACTGAGTGATTTTTAAATAACTAGGAATATTCATAAAATAATGTTTGAAATAAGATAGCTGTTAATTGAAATATTTTCAATCTTTCGCCTCTCTTGCTCCAAATTAGTCAGTTGGAATAAATAAGCAGCTGAAAGTTTATTAAATAGCTACACATATTCATTAAATGGTGCAAGTTAGTTTGAAATAGTGCTTGAGTTTAAATAGCCATTCATTAATTTTTTTCGCATCTCAACCCTTGCTCGAAAAAAATTCAATCACAATAAATAAATAGCTATTTATTATTAAAGTAGGTATAGTTATCGATTGACTAGTGCAGTTAAACTTTAAATAGCGCTCAAGTTTAAATACATATTCATCTAAATATAGTCGCAAATAATAAGTAACTATGAGTAAATGAAATAGCTATTTATTTTAATTAACTAGCTGCACATATTCATAAAATAGTGCTTGAATATTAAAATAGCCATAGACTATAGGTTGAAATCAATCTTATAATAATAAATAGCTGAATATTATTAAAATAGCTGTTCATATTAATTAAATAGCTATACATAATCATTAAATAGTGCCTGAATATTAAAATAGTCATAGACTGTGTACGGAAATCAATCTTATAATAATAAATAGCTACATATTATTAAAATAGCTATCTGCATATGTGAAATAGCTATACATAATCATTAAATAGTGCCTGAATATTTATGTAGTCATGGATTATAGGTTGAAATCAACACAACAAGAATAAATAGCTGTATATATCAATTTAATATCTATAGTCTTCCAATTAGACTTGCTATATACAAAAATTGTATCTCTTTTGAGAATGAACCGAGTCCGACATGTAAGAAAAAGAAGGATGCTGTTATATGAAAAAGTGCAAATTTTAATGTGTTAAAAAAGTTTCTTCCGAGGAAAAAAATAAATTGATGAAGTTAAATATTTTCTCTAAAAACTAATTTTTAATAAATTAGAATCTGCATTTTCTTGTTCCGATACACGTGTATCTAGGAAGTAAAAAAGTTATTTACATAATAAAAAGTTGTATTTTTACTAAGAATAGAATTAATTTAACGACGTAGAATCGATTTTTAAATGAAAGAGAAATAGAAAAAAAGTTCTTTTTTTTCTTCTTCTTCTTCAACATATAAAACAATTTGTACCTCATGACTTTATTTAAAAGAATTCTTTCTCTATCGTAGTTTAACAATGTCGAACCTTGAATCAACAACAACTGAAAAGTTTGAGAAATATTTTTATTTAAAAAAAAAAATTTATTTTTTAATATTTAGTAAAACTAATGAACATCATGATGATATTGATGAAGATGATGATCAATTAAATGTATCACATAAAATAGTTCCAACTATTTATAACACAACTACAGCAGGTTATAAAAAAATATTTATTATTTTCAAAATAATTTTTTTTATTTAGAACCACATACAAAAGAAGTTCCAGTAACAAACGAATCATCAACAACAAAAGTTTTCTTAATAAATTTTAAATTTTTTTGTTTTAATTTTATTTCTTTTATATAGACAATTGAATCTAATGATATTAATGTTGATATAGGATATTTAATTAAAAAAGAACCAGAAAAATATATCTATACATCAATTCCAAAAGATTATTTAGGCCTTGTTCATTGTAATATAAAATGTAATAAAGACGGTCTTCTATCAAAAACTTATTCTTTATATTTTGATGGACAAAATGAAAATAATCAAGTATTTTTATTTAGAATAAACAAAAAAAAAATATTTTTTTTTAAAGACTTTTCTTTTAATTGCACGAAAACATTTAAAAATTAATGGACATTCAGAATATTATATTGGAAATGATGAAAAAACATCAAAAGATCTTACTGATGAAAATTCAATTGCAAAATTAAAAGGTATTAATATAACTGGTACCGAATATATTTTTTATAATCAAAATAATCAACAATCAGTTGCCATTATTTATGTAAGTTATTACAAATTATTTTTATTTTAAATATCTAAAAGAATGAAATCGAATAATTCAATGAACAAATTTTTATTATTTTACTTATAAGCGAATATATTCGACTGATTCATATGAGAAAAAGTTTAATATCATGTATTTAATTTGAGTAAAACAAACTTTTTTATTTATATATATTTTCTTCAGTTAGAATACGTACATATGATGTCACTATTTGTAATGAATAACTAACTCGCTAATCTTATAATGATGTAGTTAAAACATCAAGAAAGAACATAGAGATGAAAAGTTTAATTTTCTCATTCTGTTTTCAGACTTGAACGAAGAAAGGTAATATACTAGAAATATTCATCAAGGTCTTTATCGAATAGAATAATTTTAAAGTTATTCTGAGAAAAAATTATTTATCACTATTAGTTCTTTTTTGAACCGTAAATCTCTATCCTACTATCTTAGTTTTTCAATTCTGCTGGTAGAGATGATAAATACAATTGAAAAACTTTGATCTTTTTCTTCAGAAATAAACTGAAAATTATAGATCGAATTGGCAATTTTTTCTTTATAATACTCTCTTAATCACTCTCAAAACCTCATCTTTTACTAAGAATAGAAGTATTGTTATACTTCAAATTCATAGGGGCAAGTTTAGCGAGAAGCTCAGTTAAGTATTACTATTGACTTCAATAAAGAAATCTTTACTTTCTCACAGACAGAAATAAAGCTTTTCATAACCCTGCTCATATAGATGTGGACGATAAACATGCTTCTATCCTTGGTACAAAAAAAAATGAGTTCGTTTAGTCGAGTCATAATAGAGTTATTCAAATTTTTCCTTGACCAAAGACTTATAGAACACCCTCTATTATTATGAAAAGTAAAAGTGAATCTTTATGCATGTTTATTTCGATTGACTCATCGTTTTATCTTGGTTTTCTACCAGAGAGAAATTGAAATATAATATAAATATATTTTAGAATGATCATATATTTGGATCAAAAGAACCAAGAAAAATTACAGTTTTATTGTATAATGTGGAAAAAACTATTCATCCGTTAAAGGTTAATAGATTTCGTTATATTATCACGTTCAATTAATTTCTTTTTATATTAAAGGAAAATGAAACAATTATTGAAGAATGGCGAGCTGGACATGCAACTGATTTGATTGAAATGAAAAATAAAACACCAGTATATAATAATGGTTAATCAATATTGAATTTTATTTTTCTTTTATCTAAAAAATAATTCTTTTAATTTAGAAAGTAAAATGTATCGTCTTAAATTTCTTGAAAATCGTGTAAAACAACCATCACATAAAAATTTTCAATTAGTTATGGCAAATTCAGACTGTATGTTATTTTCTGTTTTTTATTGTATACAAATTTATTATTTATTATAGATGAAGAAGATATTATTATGCAATTTGGTCGTATTGATGACAACAATTTTGCTCTTGATTATCGATATCCTCTAACAGCTATGCAAGCATTCGCTATTGCACTAAGTTCTTTTCATAATCGATTTCGTACTTAAATCTTGGTAATTCTATTTAAAAAACGATATACTGTTTATTATTAGCGGAACAATAATGTGTGAATATTTGATCCAATTTATTCATTGTATTATTAAGATATTTTTTTAATTAATAAAAATAAAAAAAAAACTATTTTATTTTTAATGATATTAAATATTATACGTAATAAATTTCATATATGTTAAGACCTGCATTCGCTAAAATATTTTTTTCCTTAACAAACATCATATTGATTTTACATAAATTATTTCAAGAGTCTTATAGAAATTGCTGAGACTTCTTCATCTACTGATTAAATAGACAGTAAAAATAAAGCATTCAACTGAATTAAGA
>JAJEKB010021243.1:175190-249465 GCA_022393335.1 Macrotrachela quadricornifera | reverse complement strand
ATTTTTTGGTTCGGTGCATACCCATTCTTTAGTTTATTTGAGCGTAGTTTGTGAACTTGCGTTGGTCGTCCTCTAGTTAGTATTAAACCATATTTTCTGCTCAATACATCTCTACGATACTCATATGCTGCTGTTGCTCAACAGTAGCTATCTTAATCGACACTGTATTGGGAACGAATTTCGAAGACCAAATTTAGAGTCGACTAACGATGGGCCAGTTAGGCAAGGGACAATTTAAAAACAATTATACTTGAATACATCACACAGGATGAAAACAAAACATCTCTCGATATCTTATGGCTTGTCATCCTTTTCTTTTTTTAGACAAGATGGTCATGGAATGAAGAAATGATACTCAAAACAACATGAACTAGTTATTTCTACTAGACAATAACTTCCTCGAGCACAACGAAAGATATTATGGTGGAGGAATCATTCGAAAAACAATTATTTCTATCAAGATATCCCTATCAATGTTACAAAATGAATTTAAGAATAACAAGAAAGGAATTGATCAATCTGTTATAAACCTTCCTTAATAGAATTTTTCCGGTCGTTATAGTTTCATGTAACTGGAACATAAATCTTGATTATCTGAACGAAATTTGAGTCATCCAGAAATGACAGATTTTCATCGTATCGAATTTCTCAATATTAGTTTTGAATGATTTCTAAGAGATAGTTACTTTGATTTTCTTTTGAAAAATATTCTCAAATTCTTCTGAGACTATTGAAGACCAGAGATTTTTGATAGTATCTAAAAACATAAACAACGTATTTAGACAAACGAAAGCCTTTTCTTAATGATCGATGGTAGTCAAATATTTCCATTTTGAAAACTGGAACTCATCCAAGGACGAAAACATTGAATCGATTCTCACCTTGATCGTCTGATGATTCTACCAAGATGTGTGCTAAAAAACGCTACTTTTTTCGTCTATTAATGGCTTCTTCTCTTCATTCGCTGTGCGTTGTACAAAATGCTTCATATGTTTAAATTTCATTATATTACTCTCTTTCTGTTCTGCTTGTGTGTGTATGTACGACTTCTTTTTCTTATAACTATTCAACTTTTTCTCTTATTGGCAATGAAAAACATTTTCAAACATGTATCTGTCCAGATATAATTATCAATTGTCTAATTGTACTATATTTATATTTATTTCCCAACTGCAAAAGCCGATTCATCTTGTTATTATAGAACGACAAATGAAATCTCGCTTTTTGTATAACATTTAATTTCATTGAATACGAATCTTCTGTTGAACGTGTTTCTTATAAACGATTGTACATCATCAACCTGCAGAGAGCTATTCTATTCTCTCGACAAGGTAACAACTATCATCATCATCATCATCATCATTATTTTCATATAATTGAAGTTACCTCTCTTATCAGGACTTTGTATTACTTCAATCGACTGACAAGGATGAGGCATCGTATTTTTTCTTTTCACTTTTAATCTCTGTCGAAGTTGCAACGAAACAAATGTGAATGTCTGCATTGCTCGGATTTTTTTTTGTCTATTCTGCATCACGGTAATAGAATTTGCGTTTTCGCTTAATGGAAACGAAACAACATCACTTGGACGACCTTCGAATTTCATTCAGCCAATGCACATCAATTACAGCCTCTCTCTAATGCTTTCTTATCTTCAAGGTAGTCAGGAGAATAGTTCGTAAAAAGCAAGAGCACACAATTTTACAATTCTCGACAATAATGTCGCCATCTTATTCACATAAATTAAATCTCATAACTCAGGAGTGTCGTTTGCAGTCAAACTTTTGGTATAATATGAGAGACACGAGCCGTTTTCATTGGAAAAGTTCGATGTAGAAATTCAGACATTCGATTTTTTATAGTATCTCTAGCTACGGTTTCAATAACGTGAGAGCTAGTTATAACTCAAAAAAGGACCCATGGAGATAAATTCTCTTTGACTTTTTCTTCTTGCAAGATTTCCTGATTGAAGTTATTGCTTTTGTCTCAAAAGTGGATTCTTATCTCTCAGATACATCTAAAACAATGGCTTCATTTTATAGATACAAAAATAGTCTATTTAGCTTACCGGTAGATGAAGTTTAAGATGTTATTAAAACTCAGTGGTGACAGAACTTTCTTATACCCGATGTCTAAGGAGGGATCATATTTGAATGTATCCTCCATAAGAAGTCGCTTAAAGATGCTCTATCGTGCAGAGTGGCTTGTCCAAGCGTAACGGTGTTACATTTTTTACATACTATTTTTCAATTATCTCGAAAACTATGAAAGCTAGAAAGCTCATTCAAGCATCATTCGACGCAGCTCTTGATACTCTATCTAGTTATAAAAATGAGTAGTTTCCATCAAACTCTTGAAGCTCTTTGAAGTTCTTTTGATTGCGTAACGGTGTTACATAAAAGGATCCTCATGTTTAAGTGTTCATCATTAATGCTCAATTTCCTACGAAAGTATCAGTCAAAATATAATTCGCCAAACACAAATTTTGTAGAGCTTTTCAAATGCTTCACAATGGTAAAGAAAGGGACTTAAATTTTAGTGTTTCTCCAGCTCGGGATGAAGGACCAATCTCCTTTGAGCTGAGTATTTTTTTTAATTTTAATTTATTTTTTTATTTATTTGTTATTTTCTTTTTATTTACTTTTTTAAAATTTTTTTATTTTTATTTTATATTTATTTTTTAAATATTTCTATCAATAAGTTCTTTTTCTATATTCTTTTCATCTTATCATATTTACGAAGCCCTCATGAATAATACCTCTTTCTACATTTCACCAAGTATCTAAATATAAAAACTATCAACAAAACGAAGTCAAACTAAAAATTTGTTCAAATTTCAATGCTCATTATCAATATATTATAGTTGTTTTTTCGAGACACGCCGAATAATAACGCAATTCTAATTGATTTTCATCAATTACTCTTACTGAATGCATTTTTAATGTTTCGGGAATTGTTTTTGCTGTTTTAAAAATGTTTTCAAGTTTTTTTCGAACAATCGATATCGTTCTCCGTGATTTCACTTAAAATTATCTTTTTTGTTTTTTTCTTAGTAAGAGTAATAAAGTCCTCAAGAGATCGACACATTCCTCCTCAGGCACGTAGCCAGGATTTTTTTCAGGGGGATCGGGTTTTTTTTTGTCCAAGAAAGATGTTTTCAACTATCTTTCTTTCCGTGTGATGAAAAATGAAACGAACTCATTTTCTGTTCACAGACAATTTTTTTATTGTACAATGAAAAACTGATGAAATAGCATGACTATTGACAGAAATGAGAGAATTATTAGTTGCAACTATCTGTAAATGTGTTCAAAGCTTGAAATTATCAGATTTCATAACAAAAAAACAAAAATTCAGGGGGGATCAATCCCCCCTAGCTACGTCCCTGTTCCTCCTCCAAATATTCCTGATCATACGAACCGTTTTACTGTCCCACCGATACCATCGACAACACCCTTTCCATGTGAAGTTGCAAAAAAACGCCAACTCAATTTTAATTTTCGTTCAAAAGCAATTTGTGTTAAATTTCGAAAATGAAAACGTTGTTTAAACTGAGAAGCTGTATCCTTCGAAAAACAATTTATCTCTTCAACATTTGAAAGAATCATTTTAATATGATTTAAAATAATTTTTAAAGCAGCATCCACAACAAACTTATCGTGTGTTAAATCTGAAGATGGTAAAGCAAAAGAAAAATTTCCACTTTTTCATCATACAAAACCAGTAAAAATACTCAATGATTTCGTGTTCCAATGAGCTTTTTGAATCTCGTCTTGTTCTTTCATATTACAGTTTTCGGCAAAATCTACTTGCAGTGCTATTTTTTTCATCCCTAACTTCATGCTTTAATTTTTCAAAATACTTTGATTGTTCTCGTTTAATATATACATGAAACAAAAAATATTCAACTTTTAACTTCAATAACAAAATTGCTTCATCAACGTTTCCTGAAAACTCTTTTTTTTTCTGCACGACCGTTTTCGTTTATCCATTGTGACCAAATAATCTTAAAACTACCCTTCTAACGTTCTCTTCAATGTTTTCTGTAAAAAAATCTTTACAAAGTAAGCAACTACTAAACATACATTCTTCGTTATTAGTACTACAAACGAAACTATCGGTAAAAGTTTGCAAAGAAGAGCAGTATTTGCCGGAAACGTCTTTATCGAGAGATTTTAAAAGTAAAACGATATTCTCATGATATAGACATAAATAGTTCGTATGAGCTAAAGCAGCTTTTGAGACAACAAAAGGTGATCTTAATGTAGCAAATGAAGATCGACTAATATCAACGTTTTGATCATCTTCTTTAAATACTTCATAGGTTTCACGTATGTTATTAAACAAAATTCGTTTCTAATAATTAACTTTACTTCCATCATCCTCTTTAACATTAATTGTATCTTTTTTTCCTGATGATTGATAAGAAATATCATCTCGTAAATAGAAATTATGGACATCAAATTTAAGTTTATCAGCAACTTGAATTGTAGTACGTTGTTGCTTTGATTTAGGAATCAAACGTAATGTTTCAGCAAGATGCTGAACAGTAGCTTTTTTCTTTTTATCACATTTTGGAAGTGAAGAGTTTATTTTTTTAAATGTTTTACCAAATGATTGACAACTTTTAAATGAACCTGAAGGAGGTTTACTAACTGTATTTTTCTTTTTATTTTCTCGATACTTTTGTTGGCGAAGTTTGTTGTAACTACGAAATTTAGTTAAGCTTGTTTCGGTCATCTTTTGCTTTTTTGAGGGGAAAGCGAAAATTGGTCGAACGAAAATTAGTCGCCGATAATTGGTCGCTACGAAAACTGATTGATACAAAAATTAGTCGACAAATTTGTAATTAGACAACAAACTCTTCATAAAAAATATTGAGTGTCACTTTTCAGTACATAACAGTAACAATAATTATTTTAATAGATCAATGGTAAACCAAACGAATTATTGAATAAATACTAGTTGGACCGATAACAAAAAAAATAAAATTAGATACAAAAAAGCTCATAAACACAAGAAAAATAATCTGATGGATATCAAAACTTTATATGTTTAAAGTTTGAAATACATGCCACAATATTATCTGATAAATTCATTAAACAAATATAAATCACAGTTCATGTGGATTCATTATAGTGAATACTACGATCACGAATTTTTTCTTTAAATATTCGAATTTCATTTGAAACAGTAGTTTCAAGATGATTGTGATTATTAGTTTCATGTAAAATCGTGGTATTAACAGAATCACTATGAGCTCGACGTTTACATTTAAGCGTTCGAGTAGATTCATATTTCCAATCAATTTTCTCGTCAGCTGTTTCATCAATAGTATAACTAAAGTCATTACAAAGTAATAAAGTTTTGTTTCTTTGAGTTTTACTTAATACAAATGGTGATATCTTACGAGGGAACATCCCCAGGTGCCCCACTCCGATTTTGTTCGTTCATACATCATTTGATAGTGGACCTCGAGTAGGTAAATACCCTAGAGGGATTTCGGCTGACAGCCTTTCCTTCGCAAGTTATAGCCATTTTACTGAAATTTCAGCCTATGACACGGCATGTACCAGCAAATCGAACATTGGTATTTTGACCTGATATTTTGTCCACAGATAGGTCTACTGATAACTAGAATATTCTGAAAATTTCATCACAAAAGAATGTTTTCTTCACGAGATATTCAATCTCCCAAAACTGGAGATTTTCGCATCTTTTTATAGGACATAGGTGATTTGTGAGGATTGAATATCTCGTGAAGAAAACATTCTTTTGTGATGAAATTTTCAGAATATTCTAGTTATCAGTAGAACTATCTGTGGACAAAATATCAGGTCAAAATACCAATGTTCGATTTGCTGGTACATGCCGTGTCATAGGCTGAAATTTCAGTAAAATGGCTATAACTTGCGAAGGAAAGGCTGTCGGCCGAAATCCCTCTAGGGTATTTACCTACTCGAGGTCCTCTATCGAATGATGTATGAAAGAACAAAATCGGAGTGGGGCACCTGGGGATGTTCCCTCGTTAGCGAAAAAGAAGTTGATCTACTATAATATGTTGATTTACATAAACTACGAACAATCTACTAATCTAATCGTAAAGAAATTAAACTTATTATAGATGTATTATTAAGAGAATTTATTTTTCTTTATAGTAACTGAAATCCTATATGGGTTCATATAGATCAGAGAAAAAGAATTCTTAATGTAGGATAATATAGAAAATCTATGCATTATTGTTTTTGTTATTTTGTCGTTATTATTTAATTTATTCGTGTCAATTAAGTTTCGTTTTCAAACATTCTTCTATATAGTTATGAAGGTGTAGATTGTTGTGCATAGCGACTAATTTTTGTATCAATCAATTTTCGTAGCGACCAATTTTCGTAGCGACTAGTTTTCGTAGCGACCAATTATCGGCGGTTAATTTTCGTTCTATCATTTTTCGTTCGACCAATTTTCGTAGACCCTTTTTTGAGTGATATCGAAGACGATCTTTTGCCTTCATCGCTTCATGTTTGACTTTATCTTTCTTTATTTTTTCTCGATATTTCTTCATTCTTTCTGCATTAATCATAGCTATGTCAAAATTACAACAGTAAGAAAAAACAAAAGCTTATTGTGACGAAAGAGACGCAGAAACTATTTGAAAATAATCAATGTATCAAAAGGGTTTAAAGTTCGTCTTGTACATCTGATTTTGACAGGATAGATAAAACTATTTCTCTTCTTCTTCTCAGGTTATTTATACATCATAAGCTGCTAAAGCAAGACCGGACGGCAAAAGGAAAGAAAAAAGAAAATAGGCTGATAATTTAAACGACTATTTTATGCTTAAAAACGTTAAGATTAGATCAGTCAATGTAGAATTCAATATTAGCCTCAAATATATTACTACAACGGTTATAATTGATTGTAGCTAAAAACATGCAAAAGTTAAAATAAAAATTATAAGTTTTTTTCAAAGATTTACTGTTAGATAAGTAGACTTAAGCTTAAATATATTTTAATTTGTAACAAGGGAATATTTAACATTAGCACTATTATAATTATTGTTGAATCATATAAGTTAGGAATACTAGTAAAAATGAAGTTTTCGTCATACCGTTACGTTAAACTTTTTCTAGAGGACATATTTTTCCGAAAAGAAGTAGTTCACCAGATTCTTCGTAAAAAGTTAGCAATAGTCCACTACTTTATTTATTGGTGTTTTGTAAACAATCCCGTCAAAAATTTAAAATCAGGTATTTTTGTAACGGTGTTACAGAGATATTGATCAATTATTGTATTAAGAATATCTCAATGTGAAGGAAAGAACAAAAGTTGGCTCTATTACCAAAAATAAGGTCATGTACTATAATTTAGGGAAAAATTAAAAGAGCGAGTTTATAGCTTTACATTATAACATGTACGGTTGGTTTCAAAGAAGGAAAGAAAAAATTGCTTATAATGATGTGATAATTGAGAGTTAATGCAGATATTTTTTTAGACTCATGAACACAATTTCTAGAATAAGGAAATATATTTTCTTACAGTTTCGAACATGCTTTACAATATGGCATAAACACTTATTCAAAGTTTTGAAATAAATATTTAATGTCTGAAGTGTCGCTATACGTGGACAAGCCGTTGTATAAGGCAAAAACTGATATTTTGTGGTTTGAAAAAAACTATGATGTAGAGCGAAAATTTGTGGAATTTTTTTACCATTAGTCTTAGAGTAGTGAGGCCTCCAATTACTGAAAGTTTCAACTTGGCTGCTAAAGGTCACTGTAAAAGTGCGAGATTTCTGGTGGAAGTACCCATTACTTGAAAAAAACCAACTAATTTCATTGAATATAAATACGTAAGATAGCTTGTATCCAAGGCACACAAAAACAACTTTAATATATTTCAGTGTTAATTTTTATCGTAAGTATAACTAGTTATCTATACATTGATTTTCCTATGTAATGGAACACTTCGACATTAGTATTTATTTCAGAATTCGAAATAAATGTTTATATCATGTCGTGAAGTAAACTCAAAAATGTAATCTCTAGCCTAACAAATTGTCAGACTGGAGAAATTTTGAAGAAAACATTAGAAGAGAAAACCTTGCTCTCGTCATAATTATCTTTTACAGGATATAATTCATTCTTTTGAGTTTTTTGAATTACTTGTATGCTCTGTTCTTGATCTTGCCAAGAATATACGCATTGTTGTCGAAGCATAACTTTCTGGCAAATTTTTTCCACAGATTTCTTTGCATTCTTTTATCACCTGTTGAACTATGTCTTGGTCGAAAGAAGGAATTTTAAGGATTTGTCCTACATGAACAATTCCATTATATGCTAGTTCCTCTTCTATATGCTGTGTTGGTTTCTTGTTGAAAATATTTAGGCAACACATCTAGGTTTTTCCAACTATTACATATTGGATTTTTCTCGATATGTTATGTATGTTCTGTGTTGAAATTTCCCTACGTTCTTGTATTCGTCATGTAGTTGGTTTCTTCCAACGTCTTCACACATAAGTGTTCGTATTTCTTTTACTGTTCTGTTCACTTGGTCACTTATTAGTACTATTCTTCTTCTCGCTCTCTCTCTTCTCTTTTTTTTATTATTATAGTTCGTACCCTGTCATATTAATATTTGAAGTGAAAGAAACGATGTTTGAGAGAATTGCCGGACAAGGAAAATTGGAATATTCGGACAAAAGATGATCAAGTTTCAATGGCAAAAGTGACAAAAACTTTCTTAACGAACCAAGATCTGGCAAATGGTATTGAACAGTCACTACATTTCTATTCTCTGATAATTGCCAAAATCAGAAGTGAAGCTGTTTGCGAGAGTGCTGCCTCAATCCTAAAGCAACACATTCGTGGTAATCGAGCTTTGGATCACGAATCTTTCGACAAAGAAGTGATGTTACATTGGAATACATCACCGCTTCATTTAGCAGATCCATTCATCAAGTTCTGTCTCAACAACTAGTTCTCTCAACTAAAGGAGAAACACTGGATTTCCTTGAAAAAAATAGAACAACATCGTCTATTCAAATTAGTTTCATCTGATTCAATTGTTTTGAACTGCTCGAGAAAAGAACAAATAGAAAGAATCCCTATGTTGTACGAACAATAGCAAAAAGAACAAAATGTTGACATACCTTTTTTACTTATATTCTATGTTAAATAAAGGTGGTCTATGAGTGGCGAAGAAAGAATAGCTTTGGGGAAATTTTTTGGAGAAAATTTCCGCGACGGTGGAAGGGAAATAATTTATTTTTTCGAGGATTCTGTACTTCTGCGTACCCTCCGCCCTCAGGGGTCTAGAGATGAAAAACAATTTTTCTATTTTTAAAGATGTTTTCCGTATTAATCTATCAGGAATCTAATGCTGATCCTCAATATGTTAAAATTTTCTTAAGAAACGTTTGATATTATTAGTAAAATGGTCAATATATTGACCACTTTAGATAGAAAAACAAGCCTTGTTTAGGAGGTAGTTTTTGAGAAAGTTTCACGTTAGTACCAATCTGTTTCGCGGTACAAGGTTGACAATAGGGGAATGCTATATAGTCAATGAATAACATAGGGCTATGGAAAGTGACCATTTTTATGTGAGAAGACAGCAACAATAAATACTAGTGAATATAGGAAATTGAAGAGCATCTAGAACTCTATTGAAAAGAGTTTTAAAAAAAAATTTATATAGACTTATTTAAGACACATTAAGGATCACAATGTCTATGGGTATCACATAATATCCATTAAGCACAATAACCACTATTAGGACTCTCATGACATCAAAGTATGATGAAAACTGTTAGCGACGATGAGTGTCCTCGCTACTATTTCTCTTTCTCCCTTGCTATGCATCACTTTTGGAGACATTCTTTCTTCTTTCCATTCGCATAGTGTTTTGTGCTTCTTTGTTCGTGCTCTACTTTAGAGAAAGAATGTTATCTTTGATACCATTCTTTCTCTGTTTCTCTTTCTTATATGTGTGTGCAGTCTGCTTTTATATTCATTCGTTTTTAATATACGTTTTGATATACATTCATCAATGAGTATACTCTCTCTTTCCCACTTGCAGACAGAGCTTAGCTAGAGTTCACAAAAACTAGTCTTTTTATATACCATTCGATGCGCCTCAACGAGTTCTACTAAACCATATATAGGGCATCTTGGTTCGAGATAGGTCATGAAATACAGCGGGATTCTTTGTATATATTATTGTAGATATTATATTTTATTGTTAAAAATATATAGAAATAGTTAATAATAATGTTTATTTATCGAGAAGAAATCGATGGATTACGAGCAATTGCTGTTATTCCAGTAATATTTTATCATGCTGGTTTAAAAAGGTATTTTTCTGGTGGATATGTTGGTGTTGATATATTTTTTGTAATAAGCGGTTACTTAATAACATCACTTATTTATAATGAATGTGAAGAAAACAAATTTTCATTCCTCTGCCTTGGACATCTAGTTCACAAAATTTTTTTTGAAAAAGCTTATTTGTTGAAAAATAGTGTTTTTTCTTATGAGACGGCTACATAGTAACGGAGTCATGTTTCTATGGATCCACTGAAACAGATTTAGATCAGAACTCGATCGAGTCTAACGCGAATTTTCTCGCTAACATTCATCACTCTTTATGCACATGGTTAAGTGAAAAATTCAAGTGTTAGTTATTTGCAGGAATAAATCAACATTAAGTTATATTTTGTTGTACATTAATGAGCTGACGATACACATTTTTGATGGATTCCACCGGAGCTGGAGATCATGTAAAAAGGTTAGAATCAAAATCAGAGAAAAATCGATTATAATCGAAAATAACTAATAAAAAACCGAGATTTCATCGATTATTTTGACTGATTTCGATTATAATCAGTAAAAATTTGACAAAAAAAATTTGAGTAAAACGAATACAAATTGGAAAAAAGTCAGTTAAATATTTTTGTCATTTATGATGAAGAAAAACCAGTTAAAATTAATGCCTTTTTCTATAATTTTTAAGCGACTATTATTGCAATTAATCAAAATAATCAATAAAGTTTGCACTTTTTCAGCTATTTTCAATTAAAACCGTATGATTTCAATCGATTTTCACCTGATTTTATTCTAAAATTTATTTTACATAGGAAGCATTGTCAATTGTCTAATATGGATTTGTACTTACAGTCGGTCAAGTCCAAATCTAGAAGAATGCTGAGCTCTTCAGACGACTGAATCGTATTCTATATACGTATTCGACTAGCGCATGAATTGTTATAGAATTCTAACAGACTCATCTCATGAAAATACTATTAGAAAACCAATTCTTCTCGAAAAATTCACAAAAAAATATCAAAACTACCGTCTAGACATTCAAATGCGTCTGCCCCCCTCTATTCCTTCTTTGGCTAGACACCCTTCATGAATGATATCTTAGTAAATTTTTATGAACGACGATGTCGTCGTATACTTCCAGCATTATTTTTTATATTATTTTTAAGTAGTATATTTGCTTATTATTTAATGTTACCTGAACAATTAAAGGAATTTGGTGAAACATTAATTTCTATAATATGTCTTAGTTCAAATATTTATTTTTGGTGGAAAGATGATGGATATTTTACAAAATTAACTGAATTAAATCCATTAGTTCATACATGGAGTTTAGCTGTTGAAGAACAATTTTATATTGTATTTCCATTATTATGTTATTTATTTATTAAAAAAAAATTTTATTTAATAATTTTTTTATGTTTTTTTGCATTAATAAGTTTGTTTCTTTGTCAGTGGGGTGGAAATTTTCAATCAATATCAACTAATGAATTTCAAATGTTTTCTCAATATTATTATGCAACATTTTATTTACCTTTAGGACGTATATGGGAATTATTATTTGGTGCTTTTATTGCATTTTATTTACAAAATAATCATCCAACTAAGTATAGAGATTTTTATTCGTATTTATATTCAAAATTCTTTTTTAATTTTGTATATTAGAAAATTCTCTCATAAATCAAGTCAACTATTTTCATTGTTTGGTCTTGCATTGATTATAATTTCTGTAGTATATTTTGATAATAATTATATTCCTCCATTTCCAAATTGTTTTACATTATTTCCAACATGTGGCGCAATATTAATTATTCTTTTTGGAAATAAAACTACATTCGTTGGATATTTATTAAGTACACGTTTATTAAGATGGATTGGTCTTATATCTTACAGTGCGTATCTTTGGCATCAACCATTGCTTGCGTTTATTCGTTTACAATCAAATCAAATATCAGAAATGTCAATTATTATTATTGTAATAAGTTCTATTTTTCCACTTAGTTTATTTAGTTATTTTTTTATTGAACAACCATTTCGAAATAAAAATCATTTTTCACAAAAACAAATATTTCGTTTAACTGGTTTAACTTTTTTAATAACTCTTATTCTTGCATTATTTTTAATTCAAACTGCAAATAATCGTTCATTAATAATAAAAGAAGGAAGTGATTCATATTTATATGATTTAACAAAATATGGTAATGCGAAATATGTTACAGGAAATTTTGAGGCATTACTTAGTAAAACAAAAACATTTTCAAATAATGAAACAGCATTAAATAAAAAAATTATATTAATTGGTGATAGTTTTGCTCAAGATTTTTATAACATAATTATTGAAGGAAATCATTTAATTAAATATGAAATTCGTGTTCATTATGTTTCTGTAGTTTGTCAAATTTATCTTGGATCAGAAGATCGAAACAAATTTATTCAAGCTGTATATAGACAAGTATGTGGATATCCTAATGATATTAAATATGTTTTACCAACAATTCATCAAGCTGATATTATTATATTAGCAAGTTATTGGCTAAAATGGAGTGCTGCAAGATTACCAATGACAATTAAATTATTAAATCTAACAAAACAACAACAAATATTTATTCTTGGAGCAAAAAATTTCGGAAATGTTAATACACAATTATATGTTAATAAATCAACTAAATTTCGAATAAAACAATATCAATATCCTAAAATAGAAACTGTTAGAATTAATAATTTATTAAAAAGTACTCTAGATAAATCAATATTTGTTAATGTATTAGAAATGATTTGTACTGGATATAATAAAACATGTCCTCTTTTTACTCCTGATGGAAAATTAATATCATTTGATAGTGACCATCTTACTAAATACGGAGCTATTTATGTTGGAAATATTATTTTTAAAAATGAACCATTAAATAAATTGTTATAAATCAATCACATTATACAAGATATTTACATAAGGTTATATTATTTATCATGTATCGAACTTCTTTTTAAAGAATTTCGTCTGTTAATCGGAAAGTCTATGAATTGTGATAATATTTTTGTTCAAGTTCTTTTATATAAAACTTTTCACTCTTATTTGCATTATAGATATCGAAAATATTGCTTTTAATTTTATGATAAATAAATAATTTATTGATGAATGATGATTGTAGTTGTTCTACTAATGATAAAAACTTTTATTCTTTCGACTGTTAGGAGAGTCATAAGATAAAATGCGTTTGTATATGTGTATTAATGTTTCAGGATCAAAAAAATATTGCCTGATAGATTAATAGTAGATTCTTTTTCTCTACAGCTACGACATTTTAAGTTTGACCAATAGTTTTTGAGGTCGAGAAATCGAATAGTATTATTAATTTTGGAAAATTTTCAAATAGGCTTTTTTTGGCTAAAAACTCTTTTATTTCATAAAAGCCGAATTTTCTTATTGGAAAATAATAAGATAAATGTTTTGAGTTTTTTTTATTCAACAAATATTTATACGAATAAAAGGTAGTTGAGCTTTTTTCGGTAATAGTAGTTTTAGAATAGTATAAAAATCCGAAATAACAAACTTGTTCATTTTTCTAGATTTTTCTGTATATAAATTTATGTTTTATTCTTTAATATTCTATATACATGATGGTCAATTCTTCGATACAATGCGCATCTGATACAGCTAAAACAAAATCAAAATGGATTAGTAATATTACGTTATCCTCAGTAATTTACCAATACTCATTGGCTGATAATGATTATGAACAAGGATAGCAACTAAAGACATCAAAGTTATTAGTAACAATAAAATTTATGCTCAAATTTTATTAAAATTACCTAGGTCTGATCAAAAGTTCGTGCAACATTAAATAAAAGTATAAAGATAAGGAGATATTTTTAGTTTTATTTCATCAAATGTTGAGGATAGTTGTCAGTATTATTTATGTCAAGACCAATCATTTCTAACAATTTGTTAAACGTTTTTTTGAAGTCTTTTTCTTCAAAAAATTTCAGGTATCTTGGAAACCGCATGAATTAATCGTTTTTGATTTCTTTTAAAAATTCAGCAAAATTTTGTTCCATCATGTCAGTTGTGTTCTAGCACCACTAGAGATATGTCATAGATTTTTCTAGGGTACGTCAGCCATAAGTCATTTGATTCTAGCTGGCTTATTGAGGAGAAATCAGCTAACATTATTGTTCATGAAGACAGGTTTTAATCAAAACTTGAAAATGATGTATTCTTTAAATGAAATAATTCTGAGTGTAGGTAAAGACAAGATTATAGAGTACTATATCGAAAATTGTTTGAAGTCCTTTTTTAGTGGAATATGAAAACAAAAATGCTTCATGATTATCGATGACTTCATACTCATCCAATATTATTAATTATTTGACAGAAGAAAATATTAATATAATGTCTTATCCACCTTATTCCTCAGACATGATACTATATAATTCCTGACTAACTAATTTTATCAAACGTAGTTTAAGTAATTAAAAAAGTGAAACTTCGTTTAGCTGATGCGATTTCCAAGATACCAGAAATTTCTTTCGAAAAAGACTTCAAAAAAACTTTTAACAAATTGTGTCGAAATGATTGGCCTTGGCATAAATAATACTGACAACTATCCTCAACATTTGATGAAATAAAACTAAAAATATCTCCTTATCTTTAGATTTTTATTTAATGTTGCACGAACTTTTGATCAGACCTAAGTATATATGAATTACAGATAGGAATATTTCTATAAAACGACAATGGGTAAAAAGTGGACGTTAGTTTCCTATAACTACAATTGAAATTTATTTTCAGTGATATAATCATAGAAAAATTCCTTTCAGAAAAGGATGAGCGCTACTTATGATTACTAGTAGAGTCTCTACTAAATAAATGATAGTTAGCAATCTATAACATTGTTATGATTCATCATAATTTATTATCGAAACGCAATAACTATTATAAATTTTAAGAAATTTCATAATAATAAAATAAATCACACTTGTTCGATATATGAGATTAATCTTTTATTTCTCATTCGATCCTAAATATAAATTAAAATTTACACAAAACAGTATGAAACCAAATAACATAAATCAAGTGAAGACGTTATCAACAGTTTTCGTCAATAAAATAAGATAAAAAAATGGTAAATATAGAAATTCTATACAAAATGATAATAAAACTTTATCATCACTTCTATTAAATATAAATGAATCAATATCAAGAAAAAGCTCAATTCAATCATATATTGAACAAATAGATAAAAAACATTGGACGATCAATATTTTTGAGCGTATTAAGCCGATGATTTTCTTTATCTATTTAAATTATGTATAGCATATTAATATTTTGTTGATAATATCCTTTAAAATACAAAGATAGATTATTAATTATAAGGCAAATAATTTTAAAAAATGAAAAACATTGTGGTGTAATTATAGAGAAAGAAAAGTGCAATGTTATATGATAATATCTTATTTCCTTAAGAAATAGCGATGACTATAATCATATGTTCGCCCTACATATACGTCTACCATATGTGTGGGCAAAAAATCACACTTAAAACCTATTCATTCTGTGGGTTTGCAATTATATCGACCACATATAAATAGTTCGAATGTTTTACTTGTTTTTTTTTTTAATAAAATAAATGACTTCAATAACATCATTTTTCGATTCATCATCATATTTTGTTACATATGCTACACAAGCAACACGTGGAATCATTATCAATTTATTACGTACAAATGCAATGAATTTTCATATGACATTAAATGAAGTCATTCCATTATATTTTAATGATAGTCAATTAGAAGATAAATTAATTAGTTTTAAGTATTTATTGAATATTTATTTATGTTCATGTTATGATGAATATTTAAATATTCATCAAGAAATTCTTGAAAAAAAATTAGAAAAATCTGATTTAAATGAAGATAATATGAATCATTATGTTTATTATACAATAGATAAAATGATATCACAAAATAATGGTTATAAACATTTAAATTGTATATTTGATGGTATTATGATTAGGCATGTAGCGAACCCGAACTTCAGTTCGGGTTCGGGACCGAACGGTTCGGGTTCGGGTTCGGGTTCGCGTTCGCTCTTAGGGTTCGGGTTCGGGTTCGGGTTCGGCACCGAACAGTTCGGGTTCGTCACCGAACGGTTCGGGTTCGGTAGCGAATGGATCGGGCTTTGGGCTAAACCGTTCGAGTTTAGATTTTTATACTAAAATGTCGAACTATTGCCTGTTCATCAGACAATAATTAATACTTTTGTATGGAACTTTGACCTAAGGCATCAATAGTGTTTAACAATACAAAAAAAAGCAAATGTTTTTATTTTTCTTCATTGGATAGCTTATCCTTGAGAAATACTGAATAACTTAGATTATCAGAAGAAAGTCGAGCACGTTGTTTACGTCCGTAGTAAGCAGAAATACTAAATGCGGATTCAGATTTACAACTTGTACCAGGCGAAGCTAAATATTTTTTAGCCAATGTTGCTAAGTTTGGTAATAGATGATTATGTTGCTTCCAAAACAAAAGTGAATCATATTTATCCAATGGTATTGATACAAATTGAGCAGCTAAATTTTTATACAATTTAAACTCTTCATTTAATACTTTTGCTAAAGGTGTAGATTGTTTTTTATTATCGTTGGTATCTTCACCATTTAATGTATCAACAAAATAATTAATTAAAGATTTTTTTGAATTCTTTTCTTTTGTACATGAACCATTAGCAGCATTTGAAGCTTTATTTGAATTTGTTGTTGATGACTGTGTTGGACTATTTGATGATTGATGACGAAGTTTCTGTTTAATTTCATATTCAATCAAGTTGGTTTCATTATTTGACATAACTGACATGCCATAAGGATCGAAATATCCATAAAACTGAAATTAGAAAAACATTGTTCTTATGAATAGGGATTCATTGTTGAAATTAATTAAGTTTTGAGATTTTATCTTTTAAATTAAGAATTTATTTATCTATTATTTTTTTTTTTGTAAGCTTAATAAAAACTAAACTAATAATCTCTAAATAAATTAAAACTTTTTGTATAATTCTCTCACAAATAAAAAAAATTATAATTAAACCTAAAATTAATAAATTTAAAACATAAATTAATAAAAAATATTATTTTCAAAATAATAATAAAAATTAATTAAATAAAAAACAACACAAAATATAAAGTTCTTAACTTACTTGAATGATTTTTGTTTGTGAAGAATCTTTTGAACAATAATAGTTCATTTTATTTAATAAACATTTTTTCATATTAATTAGTAATGGACCATCTGTTGGTTGATAAACAGAAAGAAATTCTCTTTTAAGCCGACGAAATACATAAAAAGCAATACCTATTGTCGGATACTCAGTGCCACTAATAGCTTTGGTGCCTCTGTAGAAAGGCTTGAGCACATTTATAAGCATTTCGACTGTATACCAACAGTCACTAGTAAATTCGTAAGAACTTAATCGATGTAATTGTTTTTTTGTTATATTTAAATTTGCTTTATTTTGAAATAATTCATTAATTAATACTCGATACATATTTAATATTTCAAGCATTTTATACGTTGAATTCCAACGTGTACGTACATCAGCAACTAATGTCCGTTTGATTTTATGCTCTTTATTATATTGATTATACTCTTCTTTTATTTTATTTATAAATGATGATAAAATTGAACAACCTTTTATCATATTGACCAATTGTCGGCTTTCTATAATAACAAGAGAGACATGAATACTCCCATTAAATACTCAGAACAAAAGAAAAAAAAATCCCTACAGAATTATAAAAAAAATCAAACTAACTTTCAATAACTAATCGAATGCGTCGATCTGGTTTCTCTAGTGATGGATCTTCATCGTCATTTGAATTAGTATTAATTCCTATTTGAAAATTATCTTCATATGTTGTCATTGAATTTTCATCTTCTGATTCACTATCAGTCGAATTGAAATCATCATCAGTATTTCTTTGTGTGTTATATAAATCAATATCAACATTTTGTTGATTGTCCTAAATAACAAGAAGAGAACAAATAACGCATGTGAAAGGAAACAATATGCTTACAACTTCTTGACTTTCATTTTGTGATTCAACTGAATCACTACTGTAATTATCATCACCACCTTGATCAATAATATTAACTTTTTGTAATGATTGACTCAATCGTTCTTCAGGATCAATAGAATTATCATCAGTTGTTGTTTTCTTTTTTTTTATATCGACCCAAAGACCTAAACCATTGCATATAATTAAATGAAGCAAGTGTGCTTGACAATGAATACGAGATATATCAGTACGTGTTAAATAATCAAACATTTTAACCATGTTTGGTGCTGCATCACATGTTATACTAGTCACTTTGTCAAATAAGTTCAATTCAACTAATTGTTTTTCAATTTCAGCACCAATTAAGTATGAAAAATGTCTTGTTTGAAAAGAAGAAAAGCGTAATATCGTTGAGTTCAAAACGAAATTACCAGTTATATAATGACCGGTTAATACCAAATAAGATATTCCTTTAATATCAGAATAGAAGTCCGTAGTAACAGAAATAAAATTTATTTTTGATAAATTATCCATCATTGAACTAACATGTTTAGTATGAAGACGTTTTAATTGTTTTGATATTGAAATTCTGTGTGGTGGCGTATAGTCTAAGAGATAAAGGAGAGCATATAAGATATAGAAAAAAAATCATGAGCATTTTCCCACCTGGTAATGCTAATTGTATAAACTTTTTAACACCAGATTTAGAAAAGTCATTAAAACTTCGTCCATCTTCTACAATTGCAGTAACAACAGCATCATCGAGTTTTTTTTTTTGTTGTAAAGAAATTTTCTTCGTAGTTGAATGCTTTACAAGTGTTTCTTTACGTTTAAAATCTACTATTTGATGAACATATTGTAAATGACGGATTAAAGTAGAAGTAGAATAAAGTGGTGTAGATAAAACTGTTGTACAATTATCAACTAAACATTTAGCCATTAACTTTTGATTAGAAACAATTCTTTCAAAATAATTCCAAACACGTGATTGTCTTGTAATTACAGTTTGTTGATTTGTTGTTTGATTATTATTTGTAGAATTATGCATCTGAAATAAAAACAAACTAGAATTATTAATAGATTGCATAGGTTAAGTGTATTAACATACGTTGTTTTCAATTATACAACGTTAAATAACAATTTTGAACTTTCAATAGTTGTTAAAAGAAAATATTGATAAATAATCAATAATAATAAGAAAATAATGTTGATGATAAACAAAAAAGGAAGACGATAATATTGATGATAAACAAAAAACAAGATGATGATAAACAAAAAGCAAGATGATGATGATGTTTGTTGTGCGATAAATGCAGGAATAATGATGGTAATGAACAAAGATCTAAAATATAATCATATTTATAAGTGAATTTGAAACTAATAGTAAAACCGTTAATTGTTAACGATGAACTGTCTAGACAGAGAACGAAGTGAATCCGTTAATCGTGACCTCGTCACACTGAGAAGAGATTCGTTGTATTAACTTTAATATCGAGTCATCGGAGAATGGTTATAAAACAAGAAAAATATTCGTGTAGTGTCGTATATTCATTCCCACATGACATATCGGACAGAATGAGAAAAAATAAAAAAGTAGTAATACAATAGATATACGCATGTTGCATTCTTGTAGACGTTATCAAATTAAGGATAAGTTAATAACAGTTCAAAATATACGACGCAGCAATAGAAAAACCGAAGATAAATATACATGATAACTGCATCTCTTTATCATTCTTAAAGAAATGAATAATAAAAGGATATCGTGATATGTTCATAAATGTCGACTTCTACTATTGTTCCTTTCATGGAACAGTTTTGTTATAATTATACTTGTGGATTTATCGAAGTTATTCAAAACTTCCACATATATCTGTCGCAAAACTGTATATCTATCATACACGCAACTTTCATTGAAACCTCGATTAAGTTTGAGGTTTAATTGTATAATCATACAGATTGAAATATTATATGAACGAAATTGAAAAGTTCTATTTACAATAGCAAAATAATTCTGACAATCAGATTTAACGACTAGCTTAATAGATATATATCGATTCCCAGTTCAAACTTTTAAAACGAACCCGAACTGTTCGGTCCCGAACCCGAACTCTTGGGACCGAACCCGAACCCGAACCCGAACCCTAAGACCGAACCCGAACCCGAACTCGAACCCGAACCCACCGAACCCGAACGTTCGGGTTCGCTACATACCTAATTATGATGTTTTGTACTTTACAATTTAAATATATTTTTACATTAATATCACATGAAAAAATTCTAATGGATTTATCTAATAGCGATCGAGATGGAAATTTTAATATAACTGATATGAATATTCTTCGATATTTTCTTCAAAATTATTTGTATAAAGCAAATAAAAATTTTGAAAATTTATATATTAATGATAATGAATATAAAAATTATCGTTTAAAATGTGAAGAAAATGATTCTTGTCAATTAATAATTGAGGATGTAAAACAACGATTAGAACAACAGCATAAATTATTAGAACAACAAACAAAAGATATTCAATATTCACATCATAATCATTAAATCAATTTTTCTTTTAAAAATAAGAATTTATTATACAATAAATATAATAGCATTCGTTAATAAGATCTCTGTACAAGACTTTTTAGATGTAAATTAAAACAGATAGAGTATCATTTTCAAACTTCTACATTTTTTTTTGTATGTATCAGAATATTAAACTCATGTGAAATTAAAGTTTTCTTTGCATAATTATTCAATGTATTGTATGCATTAGTAAATAATACTTGGATTAAAATCTGAAAATGAGATTAAACATTTTCATCACTTTTGTATGACTCCAGTTTTCAATTAAATCAGACATAATTTATCGTGTCGTTATTTTCGATATTCACTGTATTCAACGTGAATCTTTTCAGGATAATTTTATTGAATAACTAAATATAATATTATCTATGTAAGTTTTAACATATTTTTCTCGAATGTACGCATATTTCGAAAGATCACATTGATAATATTGAAATCGAACTGTTCATTATGAAGAAAACTAATATGTGCAAAGATTAATTCTTCAAAGTTGAAAAAGAATATTTTGATAGTGAGCAGAGTTGGTTATTAGAGTCTGTTGAGTTAAATCTGGACTCTTTAGTTGTTAATCTGAAAGTAATAGCCAACTATATCGTCATTCTTATGAGATCACTATCAAGGCAACTATTAGGTTTTGAGACACAAAAACTCTTAAAAGGAACATTCGATCTAAACAGTATATAAATTCATCATTTTTTGTTATGATTAATTTTCGTTATTGATGTTTTATCACATGAATTATCAAATGAAGCAGTACGATTGTAAAAATCTTTAGAGAAAACTATCATATAAAAAGGAAAATCGAATGTACTTTTTTCCCGCAGTTTCTCTCTCGTTATTCCTTGCTTGTAATAGTCTTTCAAAGGATCAAAAATATTCAAAACCGTGCTTGCAAAAACTATCAACATGATTTGTAAATTATTTAGAGGTCATTAAGATATCCTAAGTTATTATGGCCGAATGTTTCCTTTATGATATCCCAATATATCAGTAGATCAACTAAAAATTTTCTGGATAATTTCATCAGCTAGTCTAAAAGCATACCTTAGTGATATCATCGATCTTGCATTTTGATTAAAAATGAACATAAAACAATTATTATTTTTACCATTTTATGAATTTTTTTTTCTCGTAGGTTTTGATGTAATAATTGAAAAAAGTAATTTTTCAAATATATTTTCGTCTAATTACTTTCTGTCTTTTCTTTCCATTATAATATTTTTAAAAAAAAGGAGGTCTTGAATATGTGATGGTCAAGTTAGGCCGTAGTTGTAGTCATGAATTATGTGATAAACCATTACTTTCGGACCTGAAGCAGGTCATGAGTTAGTAATGGTAAAGTTAGGCCGTAGTTGTGTTAGAAATTATAGATAAACCATCACTTTCGGACCTGAAACAGGTCATGAGTTAGTAATGGTGAAGTTAGGCCGTATTGATGTTTATAGTTTTTTTAGATAAGCCATCACTTTCGGACCTCCGTATGTTGTTTGAATATATTATTATGTTAAATTGAAATAAATTGATGTTGAGTAATAACACATGATGTTATATCGAACAGAAAGAAAAATTTTTCTTACGAAATATACTTTAATGTATATTTGTCTATATTACGATTGTCAAGTAATTGCTCAATATTATTTGTCTAACATGAAATTTAACAAAATAATTTCTAGAAAAATTATTATTATATTTTTTATAGTCATAGTTTGATAAACAAATGTGTTTTTATTTTGCAAATAATAATTTATTACACAACAACGATAATAGTAACAATTTAAAATACAAAATGAATATATATTTATTGTTCAATAGGAAATGATTGTTGTTGTGGTTCATTATCATTTGAATCATCTCGTATTGAAGGTGGACGAGAAAATGATAATCGTTCTTTATCAAAACGAAGTGTAAATCGACCAAGTTGTCCATCAAATCGATTTTTTGCTACCTAAAAATTTTCATGGAATTATATTAAATTATATATTTATTATTAATTTACTTGTAAATATTTAATATTTCCATTACTTGAATTTGGTAATTTTCTTTGTTGTATAATTAAAATATTATCTGATTCTTGTGATGCTTTTGCTGAACCAAAGATAGATGAAACAGATAAATCTTCTTCATCTTCTTCCTATATGAGAAAAATATATTATGCTGATGTATTTCAACTATGATCGAAAGCAGGAAATGTTAAATGTAAAAATATCGAAAAGAAAAAAGAAGAGATGATTGAATTATTTTTTTTAATTTCTTACTTTTCTTGGATGAATAACAATTGTAACATGACATTTATTATTTGTTGCAAATTTTCTAAAACGATGAATTAATGTATCTTGTTTAAAAAATCGATCACCATTGGAATAATCCATTCCCATCATAAATTGTAAATTATCAATAATAACATGTTGAATATTATGTATTGCAACAGCATTTCCCATCGTCTAATACATATATATATATATATATATATATTTATTTAAAATAAAATAGTTTATTATTATTACCTACATTAATAACTTTTTCAATACTTTCTTGACCATGAAATGTCATAAAAAACATTGGTAAACGAGCAAATTGATCAGCAAATTTATCAAATACATGTAAATTTTTTGATAAATTCAAACTATATTATTTAATAAAAAAAATAATTTCGATTAAATATTAAATATTTTACATACCCGGAATATTGTGTTAACATTACTTTAGCTAAACGATGTGTTTGAATTTCAAAACTACCAAATAAAGTTGATATCTAATTAAAAAAAATAATTTTTATTAGATATTTTTCTTATTTTTTATAATAAATATTTACTCCTTGAATACATAAATCAAGTGAATATTCACTTAAAAATGTTGTTTTTCCACAACCAGTTGAACCTGTAAGAACTGTTAATTCACCAGCACGATGTCCTTTAATAATTTGTGTTAACATTGGAAATCTTTGCCACTAATATATAATATAAATATTATTTTGAAAAAGATGATTTTGTTACTTGTATTCCAGCAAAAAGTGTTCTTTGAAGTAATTCATCTCGTATTAAATCTCGAAATGTATCAAATTGTTCAATACATTTATTAATTACAGCAAAACTTTCATTAATTATTGTTTTTAAATTATGACCAGATTTAAAAGCCATATGTGCACTTATTGAATAACTTTTTAAAATAAAAATTTAAGATTTTGTTTTTTGAATTTTTATTAATTACATACGTTATCATAAAACATCGATGAGGATTAAATATATTAGCAAGATGAAAAGCAAATACTTTATCATTTGAATACCATATATGAATTTTACGTAAATGTTCAAATAACATATTCATCTTAAATTATATAAAATAATTATTATAAAAGAAAAAGAAATTTTTCTTTTATTTTACTCGAATAGAAAGTTTTGTTTTAGGAAGAGCAATTGCTACTTTACCAGTAGTTTGATAAACACATAAGGCATCCCATATTGAATCAACAAGAATTATTTCAGCATTTCGTGCTGATAAAATATTTAAACCAAATGGTGCAGAAAGTTTTCTATTTTAAATATTAAATTGAATTAAATACAAAAATAGAAAAAAACAAAATTTTACAATGATTTTATGTCGGAATGTAATGTTGGATCAAGAGAAATAATGCTTACAAGTGATCGATCAACATCATATAAAGGTGCAATAAATTGATCTTCATAAATTCGAATACCATATCGTTGAAGAGTTGCTTTTGATATTGTATATTCCTTTAAAATTTTATATTTTCTTATAGGAAAATAGAGGAGATAAGTTATCATGAATAATCGAATTTTTGTGTTTTACATTTCCATTATCAACTATGTTTTATGAACACATTCGACTCGATTCAATTTTCTCGAGATGTTCATTTTCATGTATAGTTAACTTCTAATGACACTAGTAAATAGCTATTTGACATACAAGAAAAACGGCACGGCAAGCAAAGTGACCATTCTGCAGTTTCATGAAAGCCTTATTCGTTCTTTACTGCTTCGCATACTAATCCAGAAGCTGAAACCTGGCCCAAGACATCAATCAGCAAGTTATTCGAAGCGCAAACTCGACGAAAAAGAAGGATCTACGCGCAATGTTGGTAGACGGTACACTAGCTGTTATGCGAGGGTGAGGGGTAAAGAGAGAATATGCAGTATCGTTGAGTAATTGCAGAAAGTTTTTAAAACTCTAATCAAATTATATACTACTAAGAAATATGAAATACAATATACGATTAATCATTATAGCTCATCTGTTATTTTACCTCAGTGAATTCATATCTTGCTAAAATTGCTTCAATAAGTTCTTGATCTTTATCTTGAATAGCTTCGGATTTTTCCCAAATTTCACGTTCTTCATTAGATAATAGAATTAATGATGAATTCATTTTTGGACAATTTGTTCTATAAGAAACTAATAAAATAAAATAAGAGAAACTAATATTTATTTGATTAAACCTTGTTCGTAAATGTTGCCATTGATTTTTAAAATCTAACCATGTACCAGTTGTTGAACATTTTGAACAAGCAAAATCACCTATATAAATAAATAAAAATCTAAATGATAATTAAATTAATTATCTACCTCGTTCTTTTCCAATATGAATTAATCCTGATATTCGATTTGAACTTCGACAACATATTGCTTTAATACATGTCCATGATTCATCAAATGAAATTGAATTTTCTCTTAAAAATTCTTTTATTTCAATAGCTTGACCAACTAAAGGTGGATTTGGATCAATTATTGTTTGTTTAGTAGATGAATAAACTACTTGTTGAATACATGATTTAACAAGTAAATAATTACTTGTTGAACGAAAAATCGAACTAGATAACATTAAAAAACGTTAAAAAATTGGACGTTTTTTATCTGTACATATTCAATATGAACGATAGAGGGCATCATAAATAATGATAAAAAAAAATAATTTTAATTTATTAAAAAATAAAAATTTATTCTTAATAAAATTCTGTAAAAAAAAAAGAATTTTTAATTATTACTTTTTTTTTTTATTTATCATTGATTCAATTGAATCAACCAATAAGAGACACTATAAATGAAATTACATTGTGAAAATCATTTTGAATAATAAAATGCCACTTTCATCTGCATTACAAGCACGTTTAATTGAACGTGGAATTCTTAATGCTTCAAATATCAATGCTGCACTTGGTTTGTATTTTTATTGAAAATAACAAACAATTTTATTTATTTTTATTTTGAAAATCTTTTTTTAGATGCAAGTGCAGAAAATGATGAAGAAAATGAAGAAATATTTGCTGAAAGTTATGATGATCATCATTCATCAACAACAATTCCAAAAAAAGTATTATTTAAATAAATTTATTTTTTTCATATCTTTTTATTTTTCTTAGACAACTTCAAGTAATTTCTCAACTACTGATGTTCAAATTGAATTTGAAGAATGTATTAAATGTCCAAATAAATGGAATCCATATCATACTTGTGTTGAATATTGTAAAAAAAGGTATAAAATAATCTAATTTTATTAGAAAAATTTCCCTAAAATCTCCACCGAATATTCGAGAAAAAAGTAGATTATATATTCTTTCATTCCTACGCCTGTTCTTTCAAGATTCAAATAAGGTTTTCTCATTTTATGTTTATTTTGATAGATATGGAATAAAACATTATACACCAGATTCAGCAACTGAAAAACGACGTCGAAGAATGTTAAAAAAATATCCATTACCTAGTAATTGGCGTGAAGTATCAGATGCTAATTTAGATCGATGTTATTATTGGAATTTGGAAACTGATGAAGTATCATGGTTACCACCTTCTCATCCACGATCACATATAACACAGTCAGCAATTAAATTAAGACGTATGAAAATTTAATAGATTAAAAATAAAATTTTCTTGTTTGGTTTTTGTTAGAAAAAGAAATGGAAAGAAAAACAGCAGAAGCACAAAAACAAACATCAGGAGCAACAAAAAAGAAAAAAAAGAAGAAAAATCCTGAAGATGTAAGAGATTCTATAGAAAAAAAAATTCTAATTTTTAAAAAATTAATTTTAGACTGCTGATCGATCTGATACTGATGAAGAAGATTTAAATCCTGTACAAAAATTAAAACGTAAAATTGGTAAATATATATATATATATTAAATTTATTTTATTTAATAATAAATATTTATTTATTTTAGCTGGTAAAATGCTTAGTTATGATGTTGATCCGGTTTGTTTATCATTTAAAAGTAATATTATAAATATTTCGAATCTATTTTTTTTGTTTCAGATGGATCCATCATCTTATTCAGATGTTCCACGGTAAATATTTCAAAAAAACGAATTTTTTTTTTGTTTTATTTATTATTATTATTTCAGAGGTAATTGGTCATCTGGTCTTGATATAAAAGGTAAAGCAAAAACTGGTGTTGATGAAACAGCTACTGGAGAATTATTTCAAATGCGTCCATATCCATCGCCTGGTGATGTTCTCCGTATGAATGCTGATGTTGGTTCAAAGAAAAAATCGAAAAATACATAATGTTTTTGTTGTAAAATTTAAAACTAGCAATTATTAATAAACATATTCTTGTTTCGTTATTATCGTCAATCTAAACAATAGTTTTCTTTTTCTTTTTCAGATTGAATTAATAATTATAGAATCAACTGATATTTATTAAAAAGTAAGCAAAATTTAATTATATCGCTAAAATTTTTACTAGAAAAACAAGATATGTTTCATATGTATGAATCATGAAAATAATTTTCTTTTATATAACATTAGAGGATATTCATGCATTGTTTTAATATGAAGTAAAAGTTTTTTTTTTTCTTATAACTAAAACAAAAGCAAACACACACTAATACTAAATTAAAATGAATAATTTTTTGTCTAAACACACAAATATATTTATATATACAATGTTTAAATTCGTACCCAAATAATTCCATCTTCAATATGTACAATGAAACCGGTCGTTTCATCACGATATTGTTGTGGAGAAGGTTTTATTTTTGTTCCAACAGTTGTTGTTGTTGATGTTACTTTATTAACCATTGATTTACTTATTGATTTTAAATTTTTTGTTTCTTGAATATTATTATCGGTTGTAGTTGATGTTGTATATTTTTCATTTGAAGTCGATAAAGAAGAAATAGATTTATCATTTGTTGATGAAAGTAAATTAACTAATAAATATCTATATGTATTTATTTCTGACCAAAGACTAACAGCATTTTCTCGTAAATGTACAATAATACAATCTAATTCTGGTAATTCTGATTGTAATTGTTTATATTCTCTATCTGATATTTCATAACGTTGACGATTTTGTTCGATAATATTATGAAGATCATGTTCAAGTTGTTCTTAAAAAAATAATAATAATAATTAAATAAATTTTTCTTTTAAAATTTCTATTTACCTAATTTATTTTTTAATAATTGATTTTGTTCAATTAATGTTTGATGTTCTTTTTTTATTGTATTTAAATCTACATGAACTTCAGATGGTTTAGGTATTGGTTGTTGTTCATCTTGTTTAATAAAATCATTTCGAATTTTATCTAATTTTGTTTTATATAATGTTTCTAATTCAGTTATATGTATTGTATTAAATTCTTGATAATCTTGACTAAAAAAATAAAAAATTAAAATAGAAAAAAAAAACAAAAAAAGAAATATTAACCGAATTTGTTTGATTATATTATGAAATTCAATTTGATTAAATTCTTTATGAAATTCATAATGAAATTTTTCTAAATATTCTAATTCTTGTTGACGTCTATGATAATATTCTTGTTCAAATGATAATTGTTCTTTAAGAGTATGTAAATTATTTTCATTTTCCATTCGTTCATATGTTATTGTATCATATTCATTAGAACATTCAATTAATTTATTCATATATTCATTATAGTGTGTTTTATACATCTAAATTAAAAGAAAATTCGAAAGTTCATTTGATAAAATAAAGAAAAATTAGGGAGTAAAGTAGATTTTTCTTCCTTCATTTTGGTACTAAGCTCAACTTTCTGCCGGCCTGAAATCATCATTTTGCAGTTAGCAGATTTTGGTGAAATTAAGAAAATTTTGTATTTATATCTCTTGATTTTCAAGTTATGCTGTAATATCGTTTGAAAAAAATTTTCTATAAAATAGATCTAAGGTAGTACTTATCAGAACTGGATGAGATTACCTCATGCTGTTTCGTAAAGATTTATATAATGTTACATGGACATACTCTCAAACACAGTTTCATTTATTTCTAATGTTTACATAGTCAGGTTATATACTGTAGTAATTATCATTGATACTAAAATAATGTTTTGTTTTTTTTCTCACTTGTAAATCTTGTTCTCGTCTTTCATATTGTTGTTTAAGTTGTTCTAATTCATGTAAATTAATTTCAAGTTGTTGTTTTAATGAACGAACATGTTCGGATTGTTTTTGATCATGTGTTGTTAATAATTTAATATTATTTTGATAAAATTTAATATCATAATCAGCACGTTGTAAACGTATTTGTATTGATATTTGTGCACGTACTTCATCATTAATTTGTTTACGTAAATTATTTAATTGTATTTCACATGGATTTTGATATTTTTCAAAAAAATTTTTATTATTATTATTTATATCAATTTGTTGTTCTTCTGTATGTCCAATATATTTTCTATATGCATTATTAACTTGTTGACGTAGATTAGTATTTATATTTACTAAATTTTTTATTTTATTTAAATAATTTTCAAAACGTGAATTAAGTGTATTTAATTCATGTTTTTCACCTTCTTCTTCAGTTTTATGAAGTTCATCAATATATATTATACTTGAACGTGTATGAAATCCTCCACTACCACGTCCAGTTGTAGTACGAGATAAATGTGAATTTGTTGTTGGACTATGAAATGTATTAGTATGAGTAGATGATGATGGTGCTACAGGCATAGTTTCATTTAATAAAGCTCGAGAATGATCAGCACTTTTTGCACGTTCATTTTTATGATTATTTAAAGAAATTCGTGGCGGAGAAGGTGATCTGCAGGGTGTTGATGAATGATTTGTTTCATAATAGGTAGTTGCTTTTTTTTGTCGTGTTGAATGAAATGGTTGAGTACAAAAACCTGTACTTTGATATAAATAGGAACTATTCATTGTTTGTAAATCTCCTTGGGAATTTATTATTGTTCCTCGATGCATTGTTATTTTCCTATTTCAGTAAAAACAAAAGGAATTCTTTATATCTGAAAAAAGAATATATTACTCACCTATTGATTGTTGATGAATACGACGAGCAAAAAATAAAAAAGAAAGGGCTTTTTTTTTTATCGAGCTTGATACATTCAATCTATGCAAATGAGAAAAACAAGAGTGTTATTTGTTAGGATTGTGATTTTCTTTTCTTAGTCTTTCTAAAAAAAAAAAAGGAGGGGGGGGAAATATATTTTGTTATCATGTTTTCGAGCTCATTTCATGACGATATTGCTATTCATAGAATTTGAAATAATTCTTTCAAACAAAAAAAAAAAAAGAACAAACGATGAATTCATTTTTATATTTAATCTTCTTTATAAGATCATATTTCGTTGTCTATGATCCTTCAATTGAGGGACATATATATCCAATATGTAACTATCTAAATGAAAAATTTTAATAATAGAAATAAATAAATATTCATTTGAATATTATGATGAGGATAATAAGAAAAAAGATAATTATTCGTTTATTTCTTTTACTCATAGAAAAAAAAAGAAAACTTCTCACATATTTATGTTTATATATATGACTTTTTTTACGCGCGCATGTACTCTCGTTCTCTCTATTCTTTGTACATATCCATCCTATTTAAAATGCATATATTAAGAGTTTGACGGCAGCAGTGCTAAAGAGTATACATGTATGTATAGAGGATACAACAAATTACCGGTTCTTATGTATATATATATATATAAGAATATATAGATTAAATGAAAAATGTAAATGTAGAGAGAGAGAGAGAGAGAAGTATCGACAATGAAAGCAAAGAGAAGAAGAGAGAAAAAAAATGAGGTAACCTGAAGGTTGATGACAATCACAATTCTATATACAAAGATTGCCTTGATTATTACCAATATATAATAAGTAAAAGAAATTTTTGATAAAATTCATCTGTTATTATTATTAGATAAAAATGATAATATGTTTATTGTTGTTGCTATTCTATATATATATATATGAAGAAAAAAAAATGATTTTACTTACAGAAATTGAACGTTTCTTGTTCTTTCTTTTATTTCAAGCTTGTTTGAAAATGATTACTTACAGTTGATCAAATGTATATGTTCGTTCGGACATCGAACAGGTTGTTGAAAAAGAAATTGTATGATGTAACATCTGGACTTTCTGTTGTCGATCATAATCGACTCGCCAAGTCGTTGTTGGGATTAAAACGTTGTTGTTATTCTTGCATAATCAATTGTATCAGATTTCTTCTTTTTTTTTTTTTTTTCTTCTTGTATTCTTCTCTTTTTCTTTTGTTGCTTTGCAATTGGATACATTTCAATTGATTCTATTCGGGTTTTTTATATAATAGATACTTGAATTCAAACAAGATTCTTTATTTTTAACTAATGAAAATATTGAACATTAAATTCATTTAGCTAACATATTTCAAAATTATTCAATAGTTTTGTTCCTTTTTGACTCCATTTATTACTTTAACAACGATCAATTCTTTTACTTCTTCTATTTGCTATTCGTATCAAATGTTGATATAGAACCATTGTGACGAATGATAATAGGACGAATGCAAATATTGCAATTATTATAAGTTCGTAGACAAATGAAAACATCTCATGCGAACATGAGTTTATTATTTCTCGTCATTGATCACTTGAATAAGTCAATAAAAAGAATTTTATATATATCATCTTAAAAGAATAATTCACCTTTGAAGATTTAATTTCTATTTACTTTAAAATAACAACAACGTCTGTTGAAATAAGATATTAAATGAAATAAACATAATTGAAAATTTCCTTTTTTTTTTGTTCAATAACCTTCAATTGAATGTATTATTATTATTTAATCGTCTTTATAAAATTATATATATATTTTTAGATAAATTCTTAGTATTTTTTTCTTGTAACATGGATCACACAGATCTTTATGATCAATTTGGAAATTATATGGGTCCTGAACTTGAATCAGATGAAGAAGAAGATGATGATCAACAAAATGGTTATCGACAAGAATTAACAAATATTGATCAAACAAGTGATATGGTTTGTTAATTAATTAATAATTTTCTTTGTTTTGCTATAATTAAAATTTTATTATAATAGGAAGATGATGGTGATGAAGGTGGAGGTGAAGGTGAAGCTATTGATGTTTCAAATTTATCAACAGCTGTTGTTTTACATGAAGATAAAAAATATTATCCAAGTGCTTTAGAAGTTTATGGACCTGATGTTGAAACAGTTATTCAAGAAGAAGATACACAAGCATTAACTGAACCTATAATAGCACCTGTAAAAAAAGCAAAATTTTCATTTGTTGAACAAGAAATACCTGAAACAACATATGATCTTGAGTAAATAAATATTCAATAGAATATTTTTTTACAATTTATTTCATTATTTTTCTTTTTAGATATTTAGCTGATTTAATGGATAGTCCAGAACTTGTACGAAATGTTGCTATATGTGGACAATTACATCATGGAAAAGTAATAGAAAATTTTTTTTTATTTTTATTAAAACTCTTTCTTTTTTTAGACAACTTTTTGTGATGCATTAATTGAACAAACTCATCCATATTTAGCATCAACAGAAAATAAAGAAGTTCGTTTTTTTTATTCTTCAAGAAAAAAAACAAAAAACAGCTTATTTTAATTATATTTTTAGTTACGATATACTGATACATTATTTACTGAACAAGAACGTGGTGTATCAATAAAATCAATACCATTTACAATTCTTTTACCTGATCTTAAAGATAAAAATTTTCTTTTTAATATAATTGATACACCAGGTCATGTAAATTTTTCTGATGAAGTTACAGCTGCATTTCGTTTATGTGATGGTGCTGTAATTTTTGTTGATGCACATGAAGGTGTTATGCTTAATACAGATCGTTTAATAAAACATGCTATACAAGAACGTTTAAAAATTACATTATGTATTAATAAAATTGATCGACTTATACTTGAACTTAAATTACCACCACAAGATACATATTTTAAAATAAAACATATTATTGATGAAGTTAATAGTTTAATTAAGTAAGATAAATTTAAATTTAAGATTTCTCTTTATCAATCTAGAAAATTCAATAAATATTGAGATTTAGAAAGATAAAATCTAGTCTAATACAAGTTCGAAATATTGTTTTTGCAACCAGTACGGCAACGGGTAGCAGCAGATTTTCAGCTTTTTTTTCTGTTATATTAAATTCAGCAATTTTATAAGAGAAAGGTGTTTCTAATATGCATATGATAAATTTATTTTTTTTCTTCTTTTTAGAACATATTCTGAAGATGAAAGTACAGCTTCATATGTTTCACCATTACTTAATAATGTATGTTTTGCTAGTTCTTATTATCGATTTTGTTTTACACTTAAATCATTTGCTAAAATTTATTCGGATACTCATGGTAAATTAAATAAAAAAACAGTTTTTTTTTTATAAATATAAATTAATATTTAAAGGTAATTCATTTGATTATCAAGCATTAGCAAAACGATTATGGGGTGATGTTTATTATAATAGTCAAACGTAAGTTTAAATAAATTCTTTTAATTAAAGAATTTTTATTTAATATAAATAGACGAACTTTTGGTAAAAAAGGTCCAACAGCAAATTCATCTCGTTCATTTATTCAATTTATTCTTGAACCACTTTATAAAATTCTTGCACATGTAAATTATTTATCTTTTGTTTTTTTATGAAGAATTTATTATATATATATATAGGTTGTTGGTGATGTTGATACAACACTTCTTGGTGTACTTGATGAATTAGGTATTCGTCTAACAAAAACGGAATTAAAACTTAATATTCGTCCATTAGTTCGTCTTGTTTGTGCAAGATTTTTTGGGGAATTTAGAGGTTTTACTGATATGATTATTCAACATATTCCATCACCAGTAAAAAATGCACAAAATAAAATTGAACATTTATATACTGGTAGTTTACAAGAAGATATTGTAACGGATATGAATAATTGTAATCCTAATGTATGTTAAATATTTTAAATTTTCGTTTCTTTTTTAATATGAAAATAATTTAGGCGCCGGTGATAATTCATACAACAAAAAATTATTCAACATCTGATGCAACATCATTTCATGTATTAGGAAGAATTTTTTGTGGTACACTTAAATCAGGACAAGATGTAAGAATTTTAGGTGAAAATTATAGTTTAAAAGATCCTGAAGATTCATTTTCATGTACGGTTGGACGTTTATGGATATTTAATGCTCGGTAAGAATTTTTATTATAATGAAAATTTATTATGATTTTCTTTTTTTTAGTTATCGTATAGAACTTAATCGAGTTCCTGTTGGTAATTGGGTATTAATCGAAGGTGTTGATCAATCAATTGTTAAAACATCAACTATTGTTGATAATTCAAATTTAATACGTGGTCGTCGAATGAATGTTACAAATATTGATGATGTAAGTAGATAAATGAAAAATTAAATATTTCAATAAATACATTCATATATTTGATAAAAAATGCTCCCTAGGCATACCTCTTCAGCGATCGCTCCAGTAGAGATGCAAATTTAATCGTTTGAAAGAGGCATCGAATATCGTATATAGCAGATTTTTCTAATGATATTTTGTACGATTTATTGATGAATTTTTTCGGTGAAAAAACGATGGAAGACATATTTGATAATTTATTTTCTAGGTTCAAATATTTCGTCCATTAAAATTTAATACAACTTCTGTTATAAAAATAGCTGTTGAACCAGTTAATCCATCTGAATTACCAAAAATGTTAGATGGTTTACGTAAAGTTAATAAAAGTTATCCATTATTAAATACAAAAGTTGAAGAATCTGGTGAACATATTATACTTGGTACAGGTGAACTTTATCTTGATTGTGTTATGCATGATCTTCGTCGAATGTATTCTGAAATAGGTAAAATTAATTTGTTGTTTTTTGTTAAAAATAATTTTTCTTTATATAGAAATAAAAGTTGCTGATCCTGTTGTGACATTTTGTGAAACAGTTGTTGAAACATCTTCATTAAAATGTTTTGCTGAAACACCAAATAAAAAGTAATAAAGAATTTTTTTTATTTTATAATTTATTTTTATTTTTATTTTAAAGAAATAAATTAACAATGATAGCTGAACCATTAGAAAAAGGTTTAGCTGAAGATATTGAACAAGAAGTTGTTCATATTGGATGGAATAATAAACGTATAAGTGATTTTTTTCAAAATCGTTATGAATGGGATATACTTGCTAGTCGTTCAATATGGGCATTTGGACCAGATATAAATGGACCAAATATACTTCTTGATGATACATTATCACATGAAGTTAATAAAACATTATTAACATCTGAACCTGTTAAAGAATCAATTGTACAAGGTTTTCAATGGGCAACAAGAGAAGGACCATTATGTGATGAACGTATGATAAAATAATAAAATTGAAAGAATTTATTTTATTTTATTTTCTAGCAATTCGAAATGTTAAATTTAAAATTCTTGATGCGTCTATTGCTCAAGAACCAATTCATCATGGTCGTGGACAATTAATTCCAACAGCTCGACGTGTTGCTTATTCATCATTTTTACTTGTTTGTATTTCATTTTTAAAAAAAAAAATCTATTTTTTCATTTTTTAGGCAACACCTCGTCTTATGGAACCATATAATTTTGTTGAAGTTCTAGCACCAGCTGATTGTGTATCAGCTGTTTATACAGTACTTGGTCGTCGTCGGTAAATATTTTTTTTTTTTAAATATATTAAATAAAAAAAAACAAATTTTCAATTAATTAGTGGTCATGTTACACTTGATGCTCCTGTACCTGGTTCACCACTTTATACATTAAAAGCTTTTATACCAGCTATTGATTCAATGGGTTTTGAAACTGATCTTCGTACACATACACAAGGTCAAGCATTTTGTTTATCAGTATTTCATCATTGGCAGGTATGGAAAAAAAGAAATTATTTTCATAAAAATTTAGAAAAAAAAACAAACAAATTTTTATTATTTAGATTGTACCCGGTGATCCACTTGATAAATCAATTGTTATTCGACCATTAGAAGCTCAACCTGTAAATCATTTAGCAAGAGAATTTATGATTAAAACACGACGACGAAAAGTAATTATAAAAAAAACAAATTATTTTTTGAAACTATTATATATATTTTTTTAGGGTCTTAGTGAAGATGTTAGCATTAATAAATTCTTTGATGATCCAATGTTACTTGAATTAGCTAGACAAGATGTCTTACTTAATTATCCAATGTAGACGAACAATTATTAAATTATTGTCAGATAGATTATGTCTGTGTTTGTTCGTCTATCTGATAATCATATTATTAATGTTCTTGTTGTTATTAAAATAAAATTTTCATATTAAAAAAATATATTCATACAAGCTAAAAAACAAATGAAAAATTTATTTATTGATCTATTTTTTATATATGTAATAGCACGTATTTAAATAATTTCCGGAAAGAAAGTCAACAAAAAATCTAATAAATAACTTTTCTCACATGTATTATCAAATAGACACGTGACAGAATTAGTTTTAGTCATATGAGATATTATTGATAACAATGTATATTAAGATAAAAACAATTAATTCAGTATGAACATAAAATGTTTTCTATTGAACAAAAACAAAACCTATTCTTAATTGAAGCAAAAAATGTTTATATGTATATATATTGAAACTATTTGAATAAAGGAAAAGGCAATATTTACTATCAAAGTAGTATGATTCATAGGTCAGTATACATATCGACGATGATTTTTTTTTAAATAGAAAGAAAAGATTGTCATAGAACACCTTGAAGAAGAAGAAGAAAAGAATAAACTATAACACGTGTATGCATTATTTTACCTTAAGTTATGTAAAAAGAACGTGTATAATAATAAGAACATTTAAACTGACAAAAAGAAAAAAAAACGTGATTATTCATTTATTATTAGTAGGTACTTTCCAATTCCAATATCATAATTCTTTATTCTATTGTATATTATTTTTATTTTCAAAGAGTCATTATCGTAATTATTTAAACTTCGATCTTGTCATATAATTATACACATTGTAATTAAGTATTCAATTGATTTTTATAGTATATGATTAATAATGACAAATACAGTTCCAATACCAGCGAACTTTATTTGTCCAATAACACACGATATTATGAAAATTCCAGTTTTATTAGTTGAAGATGTAAGTTGATATTTAATAATAGATGTTGTGAAGATTTCGAAAGAAAATCTTCATAAATTCTTTTTTTTGATCAATTTGGGAAGATAGTATATTGTGAGAAAATTTTTAGAAGATTCGATGAACAGATCTAAAGACGAAAAATCTGATCGTATTTTGTTTGAAATTGATTTTATGATCTTTTGGAATTCTTTGAATTAACATCGAAGTAGTATATATATTATTCACAGGAATCATGCCTTTTGAAATACTCTCTTTTGCGGCTATAATCGATCAAAAACCGCCAGTTTTGGCGGTTTACTCATTTTTCATGTCACCATCTTTAATTAATATTTAAAGCTGTAAATTAAAGAAAAATAGCCAGTATGGTTGGTAACTCTTATTTGAAAATTTTCTAAGAGTTAAAAACTATTCGTTCTGCTAGCAATAAAATTATCCAGATATTTTCTTAGAAATTGATTTTACTAACGCGGGAGCCTTTTCAAGTGCTCCCCCCTCCGATTGGAATGATTATCTGAAAAAAATCCTCTCGTAAGTTAAATTTTAATATTTTATTTAAGGGACATTCTTATGAAAAATCTGCATTAGAAGGTTGGTTTCAAAATCATGATACATCTCCATTAACAAATGCACAATTAAAAACGAAAACATTTGTTATTAATTATAATCTTAAATCAACAATTGAAGATTTTTGTCAACAACAAAATGAATTAAATACTAAAACATATCTTCGTTCATTTAATCTTCATCGTGGTGCACCACATAATAATGAATGGAAAACTTATCCAAAATTAAAAATAATTATTTCACTTCTTGGTTCAAGAAATGTTGGAAAAACATGTCTTGCTAATAATATTGAATATGGTCAACCACAAACAAATTATACAAAACCAGTTACAATTGGAGTTGATGTATTCTTTTTTTATTTAGATATATTATTTGAAGATAAATATGTTATTATTATTCAAGTTAATGATTGTCCAGGTGATGATAAATTTGAGGCTGTTTCAGATCGTCATTTTCGAAATTGTCATGGTGCTATATTAATGGTTGATACAACTGATTTAGATACATTTGAACGTCTTCAAGGTTATTGGTATAAACGTTTACAAGAAAAATCTATATTTGATCATATTGAAACAGTACTTGCATGTAATAAAATTGATTTACTTGAAAAAAATTATGATTCATTTTATCGTGAACAATTTTTTAAACGAGCTGATACATTTGCATCACAATATCAAATGCCAATATTTAATATATCAGCATTACGTGGTGATAATGTACAAGCTATGTTTCATCATTTAATTTTAAGTATTTTACAAAATCAAGTATTAATAAACAATTTAATAGATACTCAAGAAAAAAATAGACGACAATCACCAATTGAAGTTTCAAAAATTAAAGTAAATGTACCAGCTAAAACACGAAAGAAACGTGGAAAATCATCATGTTGTTAATGTTCTATTTGATAATTTGTTTTTTTTTGTATATATACATATTGGATGTATTTGATATTTTGCCGAAAATTAAACAGAAATAAAATAAAATACTACAAAATCAAGTTTATTTAATTAAAAATAAAGAAAACTCGATATATTTTTAAAAAACGCTGTTAATAAAATTAAATCAAATAATAAATATATACGAAAAATTTAACTAAAATAGACTTTTTAAAATTCTTTGATTGAATATAAATTGTTAACTATGTGATAAGCTACAATACATTTTATACTCCTTTATTACACACGATATATTAATAAATAAAATAGAAAAATTCAATTTATTTTCAATATAATTAACTAGATATTTATTCTTATGAATTATGAACATTTCCTTATATCTATAAATATAATCATATGATTCTAATATTTATTTGATATCATCTTTTTCTTTTCTTTTTTTTTATCTCTCTGATAAATAAATAAAAGATTTGATGTATATGTAAAGAACAATTACACTATAACAAGTATATTTATATAACATTGTCTTTTTATCTTTTATATAGATGCAACCATATTTTATTTAGTTGTTAACGATAAAAAAAGAAAGAAACTACAAGACAAAACGTAATAAGATAAAACAAGATGAAATCTGTACCACCAATTGCTGGACTTGAAATAGCTGAAACATCTAGAACTTCTTCTAGACGAATCACTCGTCAACATATTATTATTGGTAGTTTTATATTCCTTGGTTTACTCTCACTTTCGCTGCTCATTGCTGTTATTGTTGAAGCACAGCATAATCACAAAAATGTCAGTGGTTCTGGTAGTACGGCTACTGGTACTACGACTACTGGTACTACTACTACTACTACACCTGAAATTATTAATTATGAAACTTGTCTTACACAAGGATGTATATCAGGAGCAGCATATCAATTACGTTCTATGGATACAACAGCATCGATAAGTTTATGTGAAGATTTTTATGCATATGCTTGTGGAGATTGGCAACGAAGTCATCCAATTCAATCATTTGATGCTGAACGAACAATAATTGGTGATATAATTAATCGACGTAACATTGAAATTGAACATTTACTTGATGCACCTATATCTCGTTTAACACCTACAAGTTGGGAATATAAAATTAAAGTTTAGTTGAAATTTTTATTATTTTAATTAATATTTTATTTAAAATAATTCTTTAGACTTATTATTCTGAATGTCGAGATGATTATGCAAGACAACCTAATAGTGCACAATTTATGTTAGGAATGATGAAAGATCCTGATACAATTGATGGTTGGTTTTTATTAGATAATATTCCAGGTACTAGTCAAGATACTTTATTAAAAGAACAAAGTGTTTATCAACAAATGTCTCATATTCATGGAGATCTTGGTAAATTAGTACATATTTATATTTAAACTAAATGTATTTTTTTGTTATTAGGTGTATTAGCTATATTTGGTTTACGTACAAGATTTGATGAAAATGATCCAAGTATAAAACGACTTGAAGTATAGAAAGAAAAATATAGTAAAAATGATCAATTATGTATGATTTTTTTCATTAGTTTTATCCAGCTGGTTTATCAATGGAAGTCAATGATTATTTGAATAATGATACTGTATCAGAATCAGTAAGTCAACTAATTTAACCCTTACATCTGTAAATATCTTCCTAACTAAGACTCAATCGAGGTACGTGCTTTATTCTTTCTTTAAAAAAATACCCTTTTTATACATTAAGACATTACCTTAAACCATCTTTTTTCCTCATATAATATTGAATGTTTTATTTTTTTTTAGCGTCGTGTAGCTTACCAATTATATATTGCCGAAGTATTAGGTTTACTTGCTCGAGAAGCAGGTGTAAATGATCCAAATCTTAGTGATCGAGCATTTCTTATTGCTAGTGATGTATATACTATTGAAAAATTCTTAGCTGAAGTAAGTGTATTTATATTATAAATTTAAATAATATATACATTATTTAATTGTTTAGAGTCTTAAACGTAGTCCTACTGATAATAAACCAAGAACAATGACTTTAATAGATATGTCATCTGAATTTTCAGTAAATATATGAAAAAAAGAAAAAAATAATTAATATATGTAAATTTTTTCTTTATTAGTTTAATTTTACTGAATTAATTCCACATGAATTAGGTGATTCAAGTGTTATTTCAGTATTAACACCTGTTTATGTAACAAATTCAATGTATTTTACAGATGCATTTGAACTTTTAGGAAAAAATAATGAGTAAATATAATTTAAATTTTTTTTTCTTTTTTTATAATAATTTATTAATTTAGTCCATTATTTGCACGAATGATTCATAATTATCTTCGTTGGCGTCTTATGTGGACATATATTGAAGATTTATCATATAATTATGTTCATGCTCATCGAATATTTCTTGATGCTTATTATGGTTATGCATTACATACATCAAATGAAGCTTATTGTACACGTGAAGTTATTCATCGATTTCCACTTGCTGTTCAACGTTTATATACAATGAATTCAGTAGATAATGCTAATATTGTTTTAACCGTAAAATTTTATTTTTAATATAAATAAAATATTATTTTTTTGGTATTATTTCTATAGGTTCTAGCTATTTTTAATTCATTAAAAGATGGATTTAAACAATATATGAATGATCATGCAACATGGATGGTTGATGATGCAACAAAAAATATTGCAAAAGAAAAAATCGATGGACTTAAAGCAGCTATTGGTTATGCACAAGTTGCATCAAATGATGCATTACTTGATGATTATTATGAAAAAGTATTTAAGAAAAAAAATATTTTTATTTTCTTAAATAAGAAAATAATATACATATATAAATTATATTTTAGTTTGAGGTTACTGATGAATCACATTTACGTAATGCATATTATTATCATAATTTTCGTCGATGGAGTTTATCAACTTCATTAGCAAATCCAACTATACTTGATCATTGGGATTTATTTGAAACACGAACAAGTCGTCTTTTTGATTATATTGCACTTTTTAATCAACTTTTTGTTATTGCTAGTGGTATGCATGAACCACTTGTTAATTCTCAATGGCCATGGTATAAATTATATTTATTTGATTTTGTTTTACTTTTTTAAGTTTTATATTTTTTCTATAGGCCAATGAATATGGGATCAATAGGTGTTCTACTTGCTCAAAAACTTTTTGCTAGTATAGATGGTCCTGAAGGTAAAATTATTATAGTATAAAGAATAATATAAAAATCTTAGATTTTCTTAAATAAAATAATGTACGTATCTGATGGATAGAATCGGTTGAGACCATGAATATTTGAACTGAAACTCAAATTTTAGTAGTAAAAGTTTTTAACTTGAGATTCAGATTCGACAGGCTTTATGGATAGGCAATCCTAACTTTGGTTTCAGAATATTATACGACTCATGACTTACGAGGAAACATCGTCGATTGTCCAATGGCTTTTTCAATAAAACCTACTGAGTTCTAGATAATCGATTATGCTGATTCAAAATAGGGACACAAAAATTCCCTTATGCCCTTATATGATGGTTTCATAGAAAACTAACTTTAAACCAAATTTTTGCGAAAGTTTAATGTTGTTTGTTCAAGACTATCCTTGAAAAACAGGAAAAAACTATCAATTTATAGAAAATCAGCATAGTCGATAACCTAGAACTCAGTCGGTTTAATTGAAAAAGCGATTTGACAGTTGACGAATAATTTATATCTTAAAATGAATTTAGGTCGAACACATTTACCAAATGGAACACGATATGATTGGTGGGCATCACCAACAATTACCGCTTATAATAATAGTCGTAATTGTATAACTGATTATTATGTAAATGAATTACAAACTTTAACATATTATATAAATAATATTCCAATTCAAATTCGATTAGCTGGTGAACCATTTTCACCAACTACACTTCGACATATTGGTGCACTACGTATTGCATATAATGCTTTAATGAAAGATAATCCAATGAAAACATTTAAAATGCCTGGAACAAGTCTTACAAGTCAACAAACATTTTTTCTTGCTTATGCTCAAACACAATGTTTTCAAAGAGAATCACTTGCACAAATATTACAAACACAATTAGGCGTTTATGATGAAAAAATAGCATTAAATGCTGCTCTTATTCATATGCCTGAATTTACACAAGCATTTCAATGTACACCAAGACCAAATAAATGCTTTGATTAATTAAATAAACAAACATAAAAACAAAAATAAATTTTATTACTAACTTCATTTTGTTTAATAAATAAATTATTTTATGCTAATGAATGAAATATCTCACCGATCAATTTTATCTTAGATAACAAGATCATGATGAGAATATGTCGTTCGTAAGCAGAGAGAATAGAATCATACGTTCAAATGTTGAGTAAAAGACAAATGATAATTTAAACACAAAAAAAAGGAAAGCGTCAGATGGACAAATCATTTGATCAGTACAATAATCATTTTCACTTTGTAAGAATGTAGAAAAAAAAATCATAGAACACTTGTTACCAGTAGATCAAACGAACATATTTTTTAAATTATCGAATTCTTATTGTATAAAGAAATAAAATAAGATAATTCATCATTAATATCTTCTTTCAAACTAACTATCGGATGTACCAGATATAATAAGCTTTTCTGTATTTTTTATATTTCTCCTGTATTATTCCTTTAATTAAAACACTTTTCTTTTTATCAAAGAATCGCTTTTGAAAGTCTTTACAAAAGCACACATGGCTAGACCAAAAACCTGTTTTAGATATATTTGAAAAAAAAGATAAGACATACAAGCAACTATAAAAGGTAAATATGTGATATTTAATAGGTGGTCGCCTTTTTGCATTTTATATTTGCGTCTCTAAATACAGTTTATTAAAAAATAAAATATCTTACAAGATGCAGTGTAAAAACCTTTACAATCTTGTGCAACCGATTTACATCTTTATGGGAATTAATTGCACTGAATTCGCAGTTATTTTATTTTCTTAATAAAATATATTTAGATATTCAAATATGAAATACAATGTCGAGTCCTTTATTATGAGGCATCTCTTATTTACTTTTTACAGTTATTTATATGTTCTTAGCTTTTAACTTTTTTTCAAACGTTATCTTTTAATAGAAAAAAGTGTTTTAATTAAAAGGAGAAATATAATATAAAGAGGTTTATCATTTCTGGAACATCAGAGAGAAATATGGATCAATAAGCTCTTATATCAAATATTTTAAAATAAATAGTTAAAATACATTCTGAAAGTTTTTTAGGATGTATTTAAATACATTCGTTTTATCAGTTAAGAATACGTGTAATAAAATCGTATTTTTCGTTGTTAAGAACGTGCTCGACCGTATTATATTAAACATATTTGTAAATAATAAAACCTTGGCTTTTTCTCTTTCGAGAATATACTCTATATATTTATTCATTTATTATCAAAATAACGTATTTTTAACTGTTCTTTTTTTTCTGTATAGGTCACTTGATTATATTGGATTAAAGTTTATATCGAATAAACTATTTCATCAAGAGCAAATAGAAAAAACGAAAGAAAAAGTTAAATATTATAAATCATTAAAAGGCTATACCTGTTTGTTTATTATGACAAATCATAAACATTTCTATCATGTTTCCTGATGTTCACACCCACAAATACAAAAAATAAAAATCACAAAAGAAAAAAACAACAAGATAAAGATTAACTAGATAATATAAATATCAATTTGTGTTCTCTTTGTTTTTCTGTTAAAAAATATTAGAAAGAAAAATGATAAAGCTACATATTAAGATAATACCAGGAAAATAAAATGATTTTTATATTCTTCTAGTTAATAATATATCTTTATCTTAATAGTTTCGACCAGCTTCAAATAATGATTGTCCACCAGCTGTACCACCAGCACCACCTGTATATTCACCTTTGGCAGCAGCTCCATGAGCCTAAACGAATAAATAAATAAATAAATAAATAAAAATATTTATTTATTTCTTTTTACTTGAGCACGTTTAAGAAGTTGATCTTGAGCATTAGATACATTTTCTGATTTACCAGCCCATGCTTTAAGAACACTAGCTTGTAATGCACGTCCATAACTGAATGTTAATGCCCATGGTTTTTTGCCTTGATATTGATTAATAGCATTTAAATTAATTGAAGCTTCTTCTTCTGATTGACCACCTAAAAATAGAATTTTATTAAAAAAAAATAACAAAAGAAAAAAAAACTACAACCAAACAAACCTGAAAGAAAACAGATGCCTGGAACAGCAGCTGGTACTGTTCTTTGTAATGCTGTTACTGTTGCACGACCAATATCTTCTGGTGTATATTTTTTTTTACAATCAAAACCTTAAAAAAACTTTGTATTTTTTTTTTGTTAAATAAATTAATTAAAAAATATTCTTACCAGCTGTGACCATATTTGGTTTAAGTAATGTTCCTTCTAAGAAAACATGATGCTCACTAAGTGCTTTATATGTTGCAGCTAAGACTTTTTCTGTTACACGTTGACATGTTTCTAAATCATGATCACCTTCTGGTAATACCTAAACAAAATAAATTCAGTATATAATTATACATTTAATTAACTAAAATTTACTTCTGGTTCAACAATTGGTACAAGACCATTCTAAGAGAAAAGAAAATGATAAAATAAAATTTTTTCTTTTTTTTTTGTTTACTTGCTGACAAATTGATGCATAACGTGCTAAAACATTTGTTGTTTCACGAATAGCTAATTCTGATGGTAAACCATCACCAATTTTTAATGCACATCCTAAATAAATCAAAATTTTTAAAAGATTAAAAATTTAAATAAAATTTCATACGCCATTTAGCAAATCGAGCACCATCTTTATAATATTGTGCACATCGTTCACCAAGACTATCAAGACCTTGTGTTGTATTTTCACCATCAGTACCAGCCAATGATATAAGACCTTTATCAACTTTAATACCCGGAACAATACCTTTTTCTTTTAAAGTTTCTCGGAATGGTTTTTGATTATCATCAACTTGATAGAATGTTTCATGAAAAAAGATAACACCAGATATATGATTAGCAAGATCTTTTGAACCAGTAAAAAGCATTTGACGATAAAGACGACGATTTTCTTCACTATTTTCAAGAGTAATTGATTGAAGACGTTTAGCGATTGAACCTAAAAGATACCAAAAAACGAAACTTTAAATATTTAATAATTTAATCTTTTATTTTACCAGTTGATTCATCAGCTGCTAATAAACCCTTGCCTTTAGTCATAAGGAGAGCGGCGGTTTCAACCAACTCTTTTTCTTTATCAGCAGATAAATATTGAGGCATACTAAAATAATTTAATTAAATTAAAATAAAATTCATTTAAAATTCATTACTTTAATAAATAATGAAAATTTGTTCAAAGGTAAATGATCTATAAAAACAAAAAAGCAAAAGCAAATAAATTTATCATCTTCTTATTCTTACGAAGATAACTAAAAATAAAACGAACACGCGAAAAAAAAAAGAGGGATTGTCTTGTTATTGTTGTTTTTCTTTTCATTTGCCCTATGTACTTTGTCGAATGTAATAGAAAGAGAATAAAATGACGATGAAAATATTCGTGATAAAAAAGAACGAAAGAGAGAGAAAAAAGAGAAAAGAAGGCACTTTTCATGTAATAAAAAGGATACTATAGTATTATATATGAATAAAATATGTCCGGAAAGTTCAGAAATGATCACGAAAACAAAAACCTACACAAAAAATATTTTACTACTATTCAAAAACAAATTGGTTTATTTTCGTTAAGAACCTATACGAAGAATTTCAATCTTTTTATCTAACTATCTATAGAATAATAAATATATCTTAAATGTTTATGGTTCTTTTCAATTAAATAAGTATTACCTATAGTTTATTCGATGCAAAACATTTAAATCTCATTTATATTCTACGTAATTAAAAGAACTTATGAATATATATTCATTTAGCATGAAATTTACGATTGATAAAAATTTATTATGATGTCATTTTTATTTCACTACATAAATTCGAAATATATCCATGTTATTGAATCAGGTGTATGTATCTACGAAATGTAAAAGATTATTACGTAGTTTAATATATAAATATTCATTCATAATAAAATGCCTGGAGATACCTGTTTTAAACAAATATAAAGAAAGCATCTATATATATATATAACTATTGACATACATTCTATCTTTCGGCAGAACGGAGAGAATAATATTTCGTCTTTTACCCTTTTGTAAACGAAGTAGTATTTTTTAAAGAAAGTTCGTATACATACATAAGATGTTCTATTTGTTAAAATTTAATGAATCAAAGAAAATTTATTTTTTACAATGGATTATGAAGATTTTATTAATGTAATTTAAAACAAAAAAAAACAAACTTTTTTTAAATATTTCAAAAAGTACACTAATAAGTGACATCTATTGTTATAAATCAATTGCTCTAGCAATCAATCAAGGCCCTTCTGACTCATATTTATAATTGTAGCTTTTACTTAAAATGGCGTATCAATTATTAGTAAAAATAAAATTGTATCCTATTATTATTTTCATTCAACACTTGTTAATCATCATAATAAACTAAATGAAATTAATTTATGGAATTCAAAATCTCAATGTAATAATCTATTGACATTGATCGAATTTCATCTGTACTAATAATGAATAGTACACATTTGTTCGATTTGTATATAATCTGAAAATATAATAATACGATCTTTAAGCGATTATGATCGTTCTTTATATTTAAACTCGTCGTACTTGAACATAATTATTTTATATTATAGATTGTATAAAAACTAAACTGATCATGATATCAATTAAATAACACATGAATATTTTTATTACAGACAAAATAAATACAAAATTAGATTAATGATAAATAGATAATCTTATATTTAAAAATGAATAATAATGAACAAATTAGTTCACTTACACGTGAACTTGAATTAATGCGTGAACGTTATATTAAATTAGTTGATTTACATGGTGAATTACAAAAACAAAATTGTTTATTAGAAGAACGAATACTTTCAATTGTTGAAACATATTCAAATGAAAAAAATCAATTAGAACATGAATTAATAAATACAAAACAACAAATTATATCTTTACAAGATACAGTTAATGAAATCGAATATGAAAAACAACGATATAAAGATGATTGTAATTTAGCTGTTAGACTTTTACATCGATATCCAAATGAATTTATTTCAACAACATCAGAACATATTCAAGAACAATTAAAAAATAAAAATGAATCTGTAAGTTAATTTAAAAAAAAAGAAATTTTTTATATATCCTAAATTTTGTTAAATAATTAATTGACGTGCCATTAAATTATAAGAAAATATTATTTTCAACAAATTTAATTCTTCCTTTAACCGACAGTAATTTATTTTGTATTGGAAATTAATCTGTTTTTTTTGGTTATATTATGATTTCGAACAAGTAATTTTTATATGATTAATATATATCAATTGATTTTATTTTAATTTCAAATAAAAATCTTTTATTATATATATATATTAGATATCTTCCAATCAACCTACACATTCACAACATAGTGTATTAATACCTACATTTCCACCAACTTTTGTTACATCAATTCCATTAATTAATACAACTTCTTCTGTTTCATCAGTACCTATTCCAACTCCAACAATAGCTACAGGTAATCTTCGTCTAGCTGAATCACTTTTTAAATCAAATGCTGTTCATCGTTATCCTTCTACACATTTTATTTGTTCAAATTGTCATCAAACAATAAAATGTTGTGATGCAAGTGTACAAACAACACTTGATGAACATAATATACCATCTCGTATACGTGTTATATCACTTACTGCATCTGATGATGGTGTTAATAATGATACAACATGGTCTGCACTTGAACATCATCATGCACATATGACAATGCAAGAATATCAATTGGGAAATATAAGAAGATCATTTCAAGAAACAGAATTACCGTCCAATTCAATTCCACAAATGCATCATGTTTAATATTAAGATTCAAGTTATGTTTTCATTTTCTTTTGAACAATCTCGTTAATAAACTTTATTTAATAATACTAAAATTTAAACTTCTAGTGATAGGTATTTAAAAAGAAAATAAAAATATGCCTTTTATTTAAAATATTTACATAACTATATTTAATTATTATTTACAAATATTAAACAAATTATTCAAATTTCTAAAAATGTCTCTTCAGTTTGTTTGAGAATGAAATCAATCATATTTGTATATTGTTTATGCTTAACTGCTTCCATAAGAGCATCATTTATCAAAAAAAGACATCTAATAAGATGAGAAAAATATTTGATAGCTGGTATATAACCATATTTATTGATTAAATATTGCCATGCTAATACAGTATACATATCTTGAATATATAAAATTTCTTTAATATTCATTAGATTAATCGGAGCAATATTTCTATAATGTGTATAATTAAATGTTGAAAAAACAAATAATGTAAGTATTAATTTAACAAATATACTATCAAAAATAAATTGATTAATTACATATTTACTAAAAATTAATGTATTCGATCCAAAAATAATTTCAGAAGATTTATAGAAAGTTATATCGTCGAATAGTTGAGTATAATATCCTATAAGATATATATTAGAAATTCCAATATATTGTATTATATTATGGAATAAAATGGAACGATCATGTGAACATAAGGAAATAAAATAAGGATTATTTTTGAATAAAATTTGAGTTTCATTTATTAATGATATATAAAATTCAGTAACTGATGCTAATTTAAAACGCATTTTTGGTGGTAAATCATGTTGGTCGTGTGTATAACGTTGAGCTAATGAAAATCCATTGTATTTATCATAACAACGAGTCAAATTTAATAGAAGATTCCATTCATTAATATTTAACATCAATTGATTTGATTGTAATTTCAAAATTGACAACTAAAATTAAGAATATTTTCCAATTAATAAATTATATAAGAGAATTTTACTTGTTTTGACCAATGTTTTTCTTTTCGTTTTGATAAAATTTTCGATGCTATTATTAGTTTTTTCTTTTGATCTTTTTTATTGTTAGTCATCTTATAGGATCGAAGCATTTCAATTTGCATTCCACTTGTAAAACATTTTTTAAGTCGACAAGAAGAACAGGTACGACGATTATACATATTAACTTCACAATGACCACGAAAACGACATTTAAAATATCCCTAAAAAATAGTCTATATATAAAAAAAAAAGAAACAAATATATTTTTTGTCTTTGATCTTACTTGTCTTGTTTCTGCATTACGTTTAAAAAACATTTTACAAGAAGGACATACAATAACACCAACATACGAATAAATAGCAGAAGCTCCACATATTTTACACAGCTGTGAACCTATTTTTGACTTTTGCATGATAATCGTAGATTAAATTGTATCTTTCAAATTTATAGTAAATGTATTTTGCTTCAATAAACTTTTTCTCTTGATAATTTAGGAGATATTTAACTCTCTAACTCATATTTATTCTTCAAAAAAAAGAAAGGAATTTTCAGAATTTTGCAAACATTTTTATATGCTATACAATATGTCAAAATAAGTTTGGCAAACGACCGTAGAGTGCTAAATAGGTTTTTTAAACTTTTTTCTACGTTTTTTTTATAGAGAGGAATGTGAGTAAGAATTAAAAGAATGATAGACAAACACATAATCTTCTCTCCCATGAAAGGATGATGTAAAAAGAGTGCATATGTCACGAGTCTACACACGTTTTGTCGTGAAGCGAAAGAACTGCATTCTGGTTTTGTAGTGCAAAAAAAAATATATTGTAGACTGTTTACCCTTTCTTTCTCTATTAATAGACAAATAGAACATAATGATTCACCACATAGATATCACCAAATATAATTAAGAGAGAAAGATACAAAAAAAACCAAAACTATTCAAAAGAATTTTATTTTTCTTGTTTGAGGTCAATATAAAATTTAACATATAACAATATTAATTAGTGATTTTATAGGTCAATCAAAGAGCTATAGCGATAAAAAAAAGTAGGTCAATGGAGTAAAAATCTGTTCTGTATACTACCATTAAAGGATTATATAAAATAGACAAAAATTCATTTTTATTTTTCAAAAGTTTTTCCTATGTCGGATGATTTATACATTGAAAAAGTTGACACCTTTAAAGATATTTTATTATAGTATGCTATTTACTCAATAAAGGACAAAAAAACGTGATTAAAATAATAATAAAGCATGCAACAAGATAATTATAAATGTCTTATGTGCTATTACGATGTTTAAATTTTTATGATTTTTTTTGTTGTTTGGATTGTTGAACATAAGAAAAGTGGAAATAACTTGTTCGCTAAAGAATTTTATTGTGTTACGAACTCGATTAAAACGTTCAATGGTCCAAATAAATGTGTTAATTACATTTGAGATGACAAATACGAAAATATTTTTCCTGTCATTTCAGGTTTATGAACTCAAGAGGTACTATTTCAACTTCATGATTTACACTAACTCAATTCAATCTTTACTTTCTTTTCAATAATATCACTAAATTACATGATAACATACAAGAGAAGCATCTTTCAAGATTTATATAAACAATTTGAAGAACTATATTTAGCCGCTTGGCCAAATATACTATGCACATTTGATATCGGGATAATGAGAAAGTTTTGTAACTAATTTTAATATTTGAACAATATCTCTCGTGAAGAATGTTCTTTCGTTTTATGAGTATGAATCCTAGCGCCTGCTCAATCAGTTCTATTTGTTTGATTTAATAAAATCAGTTATTTTTTGTCAGAAAATGAAATACTCCTTTCTATGTATTTGATTTTCAAATTGTTGATATTAAACACATGCATACTCAAATCTGGAATCATTAATTGAAATTTACAAGAGATAATAATTCTAAACTACGTTTGCTAACCAATATCATATCATCAGAAATTCATGCTCTAGATCTCATGCATCGTTTAGCATCTTATATGTTGAAGATACATGAATGACACAAAGCCCAAAAAAATCTGTGAATGTGAAATTATTCTTTATAATGGATTATCTAAAAATAAAAATGAACCCTTTTACTTCGAACATTCTTTTGGCTCGATTTACGGTAAGAAAGACTATTTTGAATAAGCTCTTACGCATGATCGAAAATCGTTCGATATTATAATATGACCTATCTTACCAAAGATCATCCTTAATTAGTTCCAATTTATGCTAAACCTACTTGTGTTTTCAAAAAACAAGAAAAATTTGAATTAACAATAGAACATTATCAATATGTTCTGATTAACAAAATATTGCAACACATTATATCATATCGATGATCTCTTTTGTCAATTTGATCTATTGGAAGAAGCACAAAAATAATGTTAAGAATGCATTGAATATTCAAATGGATATTCTTTCATCTATCCATCATGATTTGGCTAATCATTATGTATCAATCAGAAATCCTATACTAACAATATAAGGAAGTGCTGAAAAAATCTGAAAAAGTAGTAAAAATTGATCAATATAATTATTTGATTGATCATCCTGAAATATGTGTGATTGAAGATCTATTAAATGTCCTTCGCTACAAGAATGATAAATATTTCTTTCAATAAATATCAACGCTTATTGTACTTCTTTTAGAAAGAAATTGACTGATTTTATCTATCAGTTAATTCAGAAATAAATAATTATTCCAAAAACAATAAATACAGATGTAACCTAGATATACAGATATCCGAATTTATCTAATATGTTTTTATATCATCTATAGTTGCTTTACGGAATCGAGAGCGTTTCTATTTAAATGTATAGAATATTCTTATGCTTTGAAATAATGAATTAGAATTTCATCCGATCTAAGGCTGGGTAGTGAAGTCAGCTGGCTGCACTATTCCATACAGCATCTAAGACTTACTTAGAAAAAATTATAATGAATTTCAATGACATTTAGCTGTCACTACTCGCCTAAGAAATGAGAGATAATAAATCTGGATCATACATCTATTGTATACTATAATATCTGTTACTTTAGATATTATGTGTAATTTTTACATTTTAAATTCAAAGAGGTTATCCTAACAAATTTTTTAAACGTTCAAGACTCTTTCATGAATGAATTTAAGTTGCACATCACATATAAAATACCAATAATCATTTAAATGTTGACTCATATATGACCATATAAGGAAATTGGCATCTGTCAATTATCATCTTTTGCAGTTTTATATTTTGTCAATATAATAAAACTTTCAAAAATAGATTTCAAATATATATACGTCATATTCAGACGAACTCATCAAGCCTTTTCTGAATTCAAAAATATTACTCAGTTGCTGACAATGAGTCATCTGACTTGAATCTTGACGTATATATTGAGTGAGAAAAAAAAAAGATTTATCGTGGTAACTAAACAACAAAGAAAAGAATAAGTCAACAAACTGCATTATGTGCAATCAGCCAATTTGCAATTTTTGAGAAAAGATTTTTCATAGTTTTTAATGAAATATATAATACTTCAGCATGCTTTTATATTTTTACAATATAAAATACAATTGTTTGTTTTATAAACAAATATATATTAATACTTCGCAATATGATGAAAAAATAAAAAAGAAAAATATAATGACGTAGGCCAAAATACGAATAGATGACGTATTAAGTTTTATTTTTACTTTACGTCCAATAAAAGAAATATTAATCATTAGTCATGATAAAAATGTTGCAAGATTACACTTGGATTTTTCCAAGGAATGTTGAATTTTGCGGCGTAATAGAATAAAACATTAAATTTATAGCTCTTCACCCTGACAACTGAAGGAAAAGAAAAAAAGTAGTATGTATTTTAATTACTGTGTATTGACGTTGTATTAAAAAATTTATGCTTATTCTATATATAACTAAGTGAAAGTTTTTCTCATTATTTTATTCGATGAATCAATGACTAATTTTATAAATATTGAAAAAAAGAAAACCCTTAATAATGAATAAAATATTATTTATTGGAGAAGAAATGCTACAGATTCTACTAGAGAGAAGAAAATTGATAATCTTTTTTGATTCAAAACATGTATAGCCTGTCATAAGGACGATTTTTATCATGCATAAACTGAAGTACTTTCTTCCACTGTAATAAAACATAATTTAATTAGTAACAATTGAAGAAAAGGATGAGTCATTCAATAATATCTTGAGTTATCATATAAAGTTAGAAAAGAATTACTTTCTCACAAGAAAGGTCTTTTGTCTAAGCAAACAGACATACAAATATCATTCGGAAAATATTTTTTCTAAAAATACTTTTGTAACGAAATATGAGTAAAGGATCCCCAATCATAGTTTTTTGAAAAATTATGTTAAGCTTTGTACTATTCCATTTAGCTAAATGAGTTGGATCTTAATAGTAGTTTAGTTTTTCTTTAAAGCGTAATATGAGTGCCTAAAATAAGTATGCTTTTAGAGGTCTTCCACTTTGAACGCCTTCTAAAAGAACCTAGAACGGGTTTCTTGTATTGGCACTATTGTCATAATTAGGATACATATGTATGTAGATTTGATAAAAATTTGTGCTAAATCAAACATTGTCGTTTTGTAGAGTTTACAATATATAGAGCAGTAAGCTTTCAGATGTTTTTTTTGCATAGAGACTCTATATTTCTTACTCAATTTTAAATTGAATTACAATCATTTTTTTGACATTTAGCCTACAACTGAGGAATTTACAATAAAAACATATCAATTCTACATTCGGCGTTGACATGGATTAATTTCCATAAATATTAAAATCAATTAGGCTGAGGTTTTTCTATCAGAAATGGTCATCACATATTCTGGCCTGAGGTTGATCAATTGAGATCAAAAAATGTCCGGTAAAATTAAATAATGGAATAAATAGTATCAAATTGCAATGAAATACATTTTCACATTTTTTCATAGTCGTAAAATTTAATCTTTTGATAAGTATCACTCAACATCACTGGGTGAATAAATAAGGAAGAAAAAGTTACATGTGTAGGTAGAAATATGCATGGGAATGACACTTATTCCCACATACTTTTGTATTATGATACGTGTTACTTCTTTTTTGCTATTTATTCTTCTAATGATGTCGAGTGACACATATTGGAAATTCGAGCTATTTAATTTCGTCAGAAATCTGAAAATGTATGAAATTACAGTTTTGTTACTATTTATTCCATCTTTTATAGTTTTGAATACAGTAAACAGAAAATTATATGTTCTGATCTCAAAAAAAAACGATTGTCTTGTACGTGTAGGAACTAAGTCTGCATCGTGCAGCATCATCGATATTAATATTCTGTGATGCATTGGTCATATTTGAATAAGTGCACAGATAAATATTATTTATAGTCATTTTTATCAAAACTATCTATACCAAAAGGATAATGATTTTCGTACTTCAAGTTAAATAATAGTTTCTTATATACTTTATCGGACCTATTAACTTTCTAGAAAGTTTTTGTCAAAAGATAACATCATTTACTTAGCATATTGGTTTATTTTTTCCTTATCTCACACATGATGATCTTGATAAAACATGTCAGAAAATTCTACCAGTGTGACAGATAATTTTTCCTATGTCTGAGGGAACTTTGACATTTTGATAGAATCCCTATTCTCTGTGGATTATAACATTTCGTTTTCACTGACTTTACAATATAAAAGTGAGTACATAGTATAGATATATACTGCTTTCTATATTTTTAGAAACATTCCATTCAGTTGTTACTGAACTAAATAAGCGAATGTATCATCGACTCTTTCCATCTCTCAGGTAAGAATTTTACTCAAGTATCTGATCGTTCTATGAAAAGTACCGATTAGAAAAACTGTAGTGTCTTACAATCCAAACACTGACGAATATTCAGCGATTCTCCTTGATAGTTCGACAACAACTGAAAATGAAGAGACTAATGCTACAACAATCTCATTTAGTAATATAAATTATGAATTAAATGTAAATACAAATCTCTGGTCTAAAATAACTTTCTGCAAAACAGAACAAAAGAAATCAATTCTTTCTAATGTATCGGGAATATTTCATCCTGGCATGAATGCTATTTTAGGTAAGTGTATTATTCATTTAACATTCAATATGAAACATATAAATAAATCAGGTCCTACTGGATGTGGAAAATCGACATTGCTCGATATTCTTGCTGATCGAAAACCGAGACAAGCTTATGAAGGATGCGTACTAATCAATGGTCATCCTCGACCTCCTTCAACTGTTTATCGTTATATGGTTGGTTATGTTGTACAAGATGATATTTTTAGTGGAACACTTACTGTACGTGAAAATATTGCCTTTTCAGCTAATCTTCGTTTACCACAATCTGTAACTTATGAGGAACGATTAACACGAATAGAGAAAATTATTAAACAATTAGGTTTGAGTGAATGTGCTGATACACGTATGGGTACTGAATATCAACGTGGAGTATCAGGTGGAGAAAGAAAACGAACTTGTATTGCTATGGAAATGGTATTATCACCTAAAATCTTATTTCTTGATGAACCAACTACAGGTAAAAAAAAAGAAAATAAATCGATATTAATTTTAACTTTTGAATATATTAGGTCTTGATTCAACAACTGCACGGAATGTTATAAATTGTTTACGTGATCTTTCACAAAATGGATGTAAGTAATAATGATTTATCATATTGAGAATTCAATTGAAATCTTTCTTTTTCTTTGACATAGGTACAATTATTTTTTCAATTCATCAACCAGGTCCTTCAATATTCGAATTATTTGATACTGTTTTATTAATGCTACATGGTCATACTATTTATCTTGGTCCATCAACTGATATGGTTACACATTTCAGTCAAATAGGATATACTTATAATCAACAAGAAAATCCAGCTGATTTTGCACTTGATATACTCAATCAAGTGACTAGTACTTCTGCAATAGAAAATCTCTGTGAGAGATATCAGTATTCATCAATAAATAGTTGTAATTCTAATGTCTCGTTGGATATTGTTTTTAATGATGAAAATCTTCGAGATCGTTCATTTTCATACGATTTTCTTCATGTATCTAAGCGAACTCTTCAAAATGCTTTAAGAAATTCAGCATTAATTGCCTGGCAAATTACTGTTGCCATTATTCTTGGTGTACTTACTGGTCTTCTTTATTATCAAATACCACGAACAATTGGTTCAGGTGTACAAAATCGTTTAGGAGGTATTTTCTTTATTGTTGTTAATCAAATATTTAGTACTGCTACAGCTCTTGAACCATTTATTAAAGAGAGAGCATTATTTATTCATGTAAGTAATAATTAAATAAATATCTATATACTATTTATCTTCTTTTCTAGGAAAATGTAAGTGGTTATTATAATATTTCAACTTTATTTCTGGCTAAATTAGCATGTGATCTTATACCATTAAGAATTATTCCTTCATTAGTCTTTAGTATTATCTGTTATCTTATGACTGGTTTACAACAACATTTTGGTAAATTTTTTGTTTTTCTTCTTACAATTTTTATGGCTAATGTCTTTGGTTCGGCTATATGTTTTTTTATTGCTGCAAGTATTCCTGTTTTTGGTAAGATTTTTATTTGAACTTAGATCGTTTATTATTAAAGATGTTATAATCTTTTTTTTAGCTGTAGCTTTGATTATTCTAGTTCTTATTTTTGTTATTATGATGGTATTTAGTGGTTTTCTTGTTGAATTAACTAGTGTATTTAGTTTTCTTCGATGGATTCAATGGGTAAGCGCTTTTCGTTATGCTTCTAATGTTTTGTATATCAATGAATTTCGCAATCTTCAATTTTGTTTAAATAATCATACTAATATATGTACATTATCTGGTAATGATGTTTTACGGGAACGATCTATTGATTATACATCGAATTGGGATATGTGGAAATATTTTCTTGCTTTAACATTAATGGCTGCATTATCTTTTCTTATTGCTTATATAAAATTGTTATTTATTAAAAAAGTTAAATAAACTATTCGTGAAAAATCACGTTTTATAAAATGATATTTTTATTACTATACTTGAATGTTTGTTAGAGGATATTGTAGGTTATAAAATTGTAGTATATTTTACATAGTCATTAAAATTAATATTTTCAATAGTTATCAAGTACAAAAGTGCTGTTCTCAAAATTAGTTTCTATTAAAATTATACAATATTATCGCCTTTGTAAATTCTTCGCATCTTTTCTATAATTTATAGATTCTTTTAACAAAATTTCATGATTGATAAACATACCATAGTATTTCTCTTCTTTTTGTGTGTACGAATAGCACTGAAACAAATACCATCATCTGTGTAGTTGTTACTATTTTTATCATAATCAATATTCATTTCTTCTATAGTTAGACGAATGAAATTGATTAAATAAATTATTATTGGTAAATAATAATGTTGTTGTGTATAAGTATATAATAGATCTATAAAACTATAATAGACACTTAACAGTGAAGGAAAAAAATCAAGATAAGATAAGAGTTATATACAACACAGTATATGAGTAATTATTTGTATTAGGTATCAGCTGTCAGTTTTTTGGAGTAATGTTAATTATAGCAAGTCGGAGTGTCTATATTACCATAGTCAGAGAACATAATAAAGATCTTTTATTACATGAAAAACTATAAGCAAACATAGAAGTCAATATTAAATCTCATAGAAAATAATTCAATCTCATTCATTTGCATTTCATTATTAAATACATAAGAGCAAACTAATAAATAAATTATATAAAAAATATATTAGATAATTTCTATATAATTATCAATTTCACATCTAACATATTTAGACATATGGTTTCATTGATATTGATATAGTTATTATTTATAAAAATAAAATATTCTACAATGATAGAAATTTTTATATAATTGCATTATCTACACATCGTTTGTCTTCTTTTTTTGAAAAAGAATTCTATTGTATATCCTGCAGATGATCAAATAAAATAAAAGTTTAATATGAATACAACGCCAATAATAAAATTATTAATAAATATACCATCTGATCTTGCAGATTATAATGTGATTATTCCTTTATCATTAACGTGTATTTTGGTAGCTTTTACTATTTCTTGTATAATTTTGGCTTTAGTTATATTAATAAAAAAATTACATACAACTACACATTTATTAATTTGTAATGGATGCGTAGCATCAGTTTTTTATTGTATAGTTCAATGTATTAATTATATTTTTCTTGTGTTAATTCCATGGGAAACAAATAATTTTTCGTGTCGATGGCGTGGATTTTTTGCTTATATGACAGTTGCAGCTGTTGTTTACTCATATTTAGTACAAGCTGTATCACGATTTTTTGTTTCTGTACTTTCTATTAAATATCGATGGGCAACTTTATTTAAAACTCATATTATTCTTATTTTTATTCAATGGATTATAGTTATATTTATACCATTACCTGCACTACTTACTAAAGATATTTATTATCGTCCATTTTCTCTTTGTTGGGTACCAAAAGAATTTACTTTACATTTAGTTTATACTGTTTTTGCTTATTATTTAATACCTGCTATATTTATAATTATTATATACATATATATTTATTTTCGTGTAAAACGTCGTAGAAACAGTGTATTTGTAACAAGAAAAAACTATAAATCAAATCGTGATGTTGAACTTCTGTATAATATTATGATTTTATTTGCTATTTATGTATTGGGTGCTCTTCCAATTATATTGTATATACTAACGAAAATTGAATTATTTTATACAATTGGTATTATTACTGTATCACTCACTGTAGCAGTTGAAAAAAGTCTCACATTGGTAGCCGATCGTGATATACGAAATATTATTAAAAATTATTTCCATCGATCAATGACACAAGTTAGACCGATAGCTTGAATTTGTGCTTAACTATAATTTTAACGAGTACATTATTAAATACAGTGAAAAAATGATGAATTGTTTTTAAATAAAAAATGTCCTTAATTTGTATCTATCATTTTAATTAAGAAAAATATATATTATGTATGATTTTTAGTTTAATTTGATCTCAATATTATAGTAGTGTAGAAATCGTTAATTCGTTACGAGTTTTAAAGTGTTCTAGTTTCCAAGATTTAATGAGGTCTACTTTCTTTCACGTTGTCTGATGTGACTGTGACATCTTAGTTGCATCTTCAATATCTTTGGTGTAGTTATGAGATTTTCATCCTCACCTTCACCTTGTATAATATGTTGATGAGATTGCCGCTAACGATCTCAATGTTTTTGACGTGGCAATGAGATTTTCGACCTCATTCTCATTCCCTGTTCTGTTCTAGCAACCCTTCCTCACCTAAATAGATACTCCCATCTACTTTTCTGCCCTCTATTTTTCCCCTTTTATCAGCCACACCATCATCTTCATTGTTATTCTCTCACCTGACTACTTCAGTAGTTTAATACTTGAACTCAACTTTCAGGGTTGATGTATATAGTTATTTGTAGTCTGTCACCAGTCATGAGTACAATTTATTTAAATATTTTAGCAACTTCAACTTTATATTTGACTTTTGGGCATTATTTCATTCGTCAAAGTAGTTTAAAATTGGAGTGAATCTTTTAAAACTTGTACCAACTCCTCAAGTTTTACATGTATGTTTTTCTCCGATTGATTCGTCACCTACTGAATATATTAATGTGCAGTTGAGAAAATCAAATAAATTTATTTGGTAACAAACTCAAAAAAAGATACAAATAGATCTTTTAAGACTAATTGTAATACAATTTTTTTCTTCAAAGAACATTAGAACATTAAAAGACGTACGCATGAAATAGATTCGAAGTTAATCGAAATCACAAACAGTGTAAGTTGTTATAGGAAAATATCAATACATTATATAAGAACCATGGACAACAGAAAAGAATGAAAAGTACCTTTTTCAAAAGTTTATTTCAAATAATGATTATAATCTTTTGTAGTATTTGCAAAAGTATATCTTGAAATAGTGACCGAAGCTGCGAAGATGTTAGTATAAAATACAATTTATATTCATGTATAAATTAATTCTTTTGAATGATTTCAAAAATTAATTTATAGTATTCTTCTATGACCATGTCGTAATTTTACATAATAAAAGCCGTTATTATACTATTTTTCCACTATTATGAGCAAAAGTGAACGAAATGGAGTAGCGTAAGAAATATACTATTAATACATATTTTTTTTTCAACCTTGAAATTCTTTCGCGTGAATTCATCACAATGACTTACTTCATAAAGAACTGGTAATTTCTGCAAAAAAGAAAATTACATCATTATTATTATTTGCAAGATATATGCAATACGTATGGTTATAAATATAATTGATCACCTGATAACATATACTTTTATGAGTATTCACTTTTTTTTTTTTATAGCTTCACTTCAACTTAGCAATGACATTTGAAGATTTCTTGACATAATATTCATTAAGGTTTTCGTTTTTTATTTCTTGCTCTCTCTTTCTCTTTGAAAGTCTCATATTATATTAACATATCCAAATACCTTTTGATAAAGAAAAAAAAAAAAGAGAAAAATTACACATTCAACTGCGGTTTAAAGAGAGAAAGAATATAATCAACAACAAATAATGAAAAAAAAAATGCGACGACAATGATAATAAGAACAAATAAATCTTAAAATTTTTTTTTTTATACTTTGACTGATTTAATGATATACAATGACTGATTTCTTGTTTTAACTACTTAATTCGTTTTACATGCAATTAATACAATTTGATTGATTTGATTGTTTATTACCTGATGGTAGACCAGGTGATATACCTATTGGTCCATCATTTGGATTTACTGGAGTCTTTTTAAGTACAAGTCTTGCCATTTCAAAAAAAGATTTTTCAATATTAATATTATTTTTTGCTGATGTTTCAAGAAATGGTATTGCATGTTCGCGTGCTAATGCTTCACCACGTGCTCGTGTAATACAACGTTTATCATCCATATCACACTTATTACCAATAAGCATTTTAACCACATCATCAGATGCATGATCATCTATATTACGTAGCCATTTATTTATATTTTCAAATGATCGTGCTTGTGTTACATCATAAACAAGCATTATTCCTGTTGCTCCACGATAATAAGATGCTAAAATTATATGTTTAAATATTTAATTATAAATAAATTAATTAAATCTTACTAGTTATTGTATGAAATCGTTCTTGACCTGCAGTATCCCTAAATAATAATAATAAAAAATATATATATATAATGATTTCAATTCTAATATTTTGTATTATTATTATTATTCAAATAAATCATAGATTTTCTTTTATGAGAAAATCTATAAATGAATATGATTACATAATATCTAATATAAATAACATGCAACATTATTCATTCATTTAAAAAAAAACTAGGTAAAGATGATTATCTTTACAAGTATATATTGCATTGTTTTCCCTAAGGAAAATCAATGACAGTATAAGATAGTAATGTCTATAACATTAACTCATATCTGTCATCATCAATTCTTTTCTAATTATCTTACCATATCTGCAATTTTATCTTACGACCATCAAGTTCAATTGTTTTTATTTTAAAATCGATACCAATTGTGGAAATAAATGAAGCATTAAATGAATCATCAGAAAATCGAAATAAAATACAAGTCTTTAAAAAAAAATAAAATAAATTATTTTTAATATAATATTTTTTGCTACTTACTTTTCCAACACCACTATCGCCAATTAATAATAATTTAAATAGAAGATCATAATTTTTTTTGGCCATTCTTTGGCCAATGTTCTACAAAATATAAATCAATTTATGATTTAGTCTATCTATCAAAAATAACAGTTGAGATAATAATCTATACTATATATATATATATATCAAATAAATATCAAAAGGTCATTATATTCTTAATATCATTTACTCATCAATCAACAATAATAATAATAAAAACTACCTTCTGACTAATGTCGATAGTCGATGAAGTATCGCGTTTGAGCGATTGATGTCGACGAGATGAGGATGATGTATGTTCATGTAACCAATTTTGTGCAAATTCACTTGTTCGTTTCAATGAAAAACATCGACGGTGATAGGAATGATGATGACCAGACATCATAGATGTACTACAGCTGACGACACTCGTTCAATCACTACGACAACTGACTAGCTAGTATTGCTGACACTTATCAGGTGTCGAAGAAGCAGCAGAAGAAAAGAAGAAGAAGAAGAAGAAGAAGAAAGAAAGAAAGGAAATCGAATATTACTCTTAACCCCTATGGCATCGATAGGAACAGAACAGAGTAGATCAACAACATTTTTTTCTTTCTTTTCTCCTTTCATTTCATTTATATGTACACGCCTATCAATGTTCATCTATTAGAAACCGCAAAAAAAAGAAGGAAAAAAAAACGATAAAGAAAAGGAGAGAAGCATAACGACAACTATTGTATATGTATTCATTCCAGGCTTCAAGGCAATCTAACGAATGTCCGCTTACATATAAAACTTAATCAATGACCAACATCTTACATTACATACTCCTCTTTCCATTTACTATAAAAAGAAAAACAAAGACAATATTATTTCTTAGTATAATCTATTCTTTTGTTGTGTATAGGTGGAATTCACACAGAAAAAAGAAAAATATATAATATAAGGACAAAAAATAAATCAAACTAGGTGAAAAGAAAAAAAAAACAGATAGTAAAGTGCTCTTTTTTTGGACAGGAAATTCGAATATTTTTTTCTTTGATATAGAATCAACCTATATGTTGGAAAACGAGAAAACTATAAGAGAAAAAAACAAGGATCGAATAAAGCAAATGTCAAATTGAAGAAAGAAAAGAGAAGACCAACAAAAGAATGCTGATAAGCAAAACTAAAAAAAATTCTTTTTTTTTGTTTAGTTTTTGATATTATTTTCTTCTTAAGATCGATCAGATCTTTGTCTTTTTTTTTTATAAATCGAGAAAGATCGAACGTGAATCCTCGACATATTGTTTAATTTTTCGGAGGAATAGTACAGCATCACGACCGTCCAATATACGATGATCATATGTAAGTGCTACATACATCATTGGACGAATTTCAATCTAATAAAAAACAATATAAATTAAAAGAGAAATAAATTAATTAAAAATTTTACTTTGCCATTAACTGCTATTGGACGATCAAATATTCCATGCATACCAAGAATTGCTGATTGTGGTGGATTAATAATAGGTGTACCAAATAGTGAGCCAAATACTCCTCCATTACTGATTGTAAATGTACCACCATCCATATCTTCAATTGAAAGTGAACCTTTTTTAGCCTATAAGAAAAATGAAAAAATATTTTTTATTATTTAATCAAAAATAAGAAAAAAATTTGATTTACTTTTTCACCAAATTCACCAATGGTTCGTTCTATTTCAGCAAAGTTCATTTTTTCAACATTTCGAAGTACTGGTACAACTAAACCCTAAATAAAAATTTCTTTTTTATTTATTTATCTACATATTTTATATTAATAAATACTTTTGGTGCGGCAACAGCAACACTTATATCAACATAATCTCGATAGACAATCTCATTTCCATCAATAACTAAAATTTCACAATAAAAAACAAAAAATGAATTTTTCTTTTTCCATAGAGAATTAATAAATAATTACCTGCATTAACAATAGGATTATCAACAAGAGCACATGCTGATGCTTTAACAAATGCTGACATAAATCCTAATTTCATATTATGACGTTTAGCAAATTGATCAGCATATTTTTTACGAAATTCAACAATATTACTAAAAAATAATTTTTATTTTTTTTGTTTTTTCAATATTTTTTTAATATTACCTCATATCAATTTCATTAAAAGTTGTTAACATTGCACATGTATTTTGTGCTTCTTTAAGACGTTCAGCAATTTTTAAACGCATTCGTGACATTTTAACTCGTGTTTCTGATCGTGTACCAGTTATTTTATTTGGATCAATACCACTAGCAGTTGGTGCTTGTTGTTGTTGTTTAGCAGGTGTAACTGATATTTGTGATGTTGGTGTTTCACGTTGTGGACCTTTTGGTGTAGCTGGTACAGAAGGTGTTTTAGTTGGAGCTGCACCACTAGTATCAGCGGATTTTTTAGCTGGTTCTGCTTTAGTTTTTTCAGCATCAACTTTATCTGTTGATTTACCTTTGTCTTCAGCTAGAAAAAAAAATAAAATAGAATTATTTAAATAAAAAAATTTTTTTTTTTTAAATAAACCTGATGTTGGTTTTGCACCACCGCCACTTGTATCAATTTTTGCAATTGCAGCACCAGATGTTACATTATCACCATCAGCAATAAGTAGTTCTACAAGTGTACCCGATTGTGGTGAATTTACACTTAAATTTGATTTATCTGTTTCAATTTCAGCTATTGTTTCATCTGCATTTATTTTATCACCAACTTTTTTTATAAAACGTAGTGTACCATCTTTAACTGATTCAGGAAATGATGGTGTTGTTACATTTACCAAATCATCTAATTTAAATAAAATTATTAATTTAATTCAAATAATATATATATATATATATATAAATACATACAAACAATTGGAGTTGTATGAATTTGTCGTGTTAATGCATAGACACTACCATTAAGTGAATCGATGACGAGTGTTTGATCAGAGACTGCCTATAAAGAAGAAAATGTTTTTCCGGTTGATTCAGGTAGTTCAATTAATACATCGTTTCTTTTGCCTTCTTTTTTTTACATGACATATTTTCCTTTCTATAAAAAGATTTCCCAATGGAACTTGATTTTTTTCTCTCTTTATTATTCACACTATTAGAAATAAAAATGATTTGATTATTGAGATGTAGAATTCTAGGTTTTTAAAATATATCAATCTCTTGAGATATAGAATATCAATACTATTTTTAAATATCTTACTCGTTTAATAAATTTATTATTCTCCGTTGATAAAATTCTGGTTGATGATGCAGGAAAAGTAGAAAATGAATTTTGCTGTTGATGCAAATTCATACGATGAGGGTAGATGGTACATTTTGTTGCATTAGCAATAGCCGTTGTCGCTGTCGAATTTGAACGTAGTGCACGTAATGATGCACTACGCAATGAGACTATATGAGACATACTTATCTAAAATGACAACACCAAAATAAATAAAAATTTATTTTTTTTTATAGATATTCAATAAATACAAATACAAATAAAAGACGACTAGATTAATATATTATTGAATTCATTCTCCACGATAGGTGACTATATTTTTTTCTGTTTCATATAATTTTATTTCAAATAATTGAACATTATTATTATATTGTTCTTTAATATTTGAATATAATTGTTTCCATATAAATACTGCTAAATTTTCTGTTGTACTAACAAGTTTTTTTGTACAAAAATATTCAACATCTAAATCTAAATGTTTATGATCAACTAAATTGAGTACATATGTTTGAATTAATTCTTTCAAATCGGTTATATTCATAACCATGCCTGTATTAGAATCAATATATCCACTAACAGTTACTTCAAGTACATAATTATGACCGTGTCCATTTGGATTATTGCACTTATTAAATATCTGAATATTCTCATTCTCAGATAAATGTATGGAATGAAGTCGATGAGATGCAGAAAATGTTTCTCGTCGTGTTAAATAAATTTTTGGTCCAAGAGACATGATAGAATCTAAAATAAATATTTAATATTATTATTATTATTGGAAAAAAAACCCGAAAAAGAAAATCGTTCGACATTTCTTATTGCAATTATAATTCAATTAATGATCCTGAGAAAAAAAAAACTAAAGAAAATAATAATAAATTAGTTTTATCACAAAAAAAAATAAAAATAAAAATAAAAAATAAATAGAATTTATTGTATTGATTATATACGAAGATTAGTAATTGACCATTTATCATTGATTGTCCATGCTTGTTCACCAGCAATAAATGTTGATAATACATTAAGTTTATCATCAAGTAAAATAAAATCTGCATCAGCACCATATGATAATGTACCTTTTTGATTTTCCATATGAAGTACTAAAAATAAAAATAATATTCTTTTTCCTAAATGTAATATTGGATTTAAAAAAATTGGTGTAGGTTTCGTCGAAATGTTGTAGACTATACATTTTTATCATTACTATGAAGCTCTGATTATGTTGATGCTATTGTAAAAAGGTAATTTTTCAGATTCTTAATACAAAAAGAAGAGTGAAGGTGAGAAAACGACAGCTATATAGGTTATATGATGAACAAACTATTTGACTATGCGATTTTTCATTTCCTTTTCTCTTAAAATCTACTTTGTTATATAAATAGTATTTAGTCAGCTTATGCGCTTTGTTTATCCTTTTTTTTTTGTTATAAGTAGCTTATGAACTATTATATATGTCTATGATCTGTATGTGAAGCATTAAATTTCTGAACAAATAGTTGACCTTTTCAGTATATGTATTATGCTTATGAGAACGAAAAAAAATTCTCTTGGGCTGCACTCAATGGCCCCAAAAGATTAAATAAGAAGACTATATGACATCGTGAGATTGCAATAGATATATCTCAGGCTAATAAACTTTTCAAGAGTTGATTTTTGTATACTGTATACATGCTAAGCTACCCAAGATACCGTGAAAAAGTAGCGTTAGCGACGTGGCATAATACGATTGTACAAAGAAAAATGTTCTCGAATAATTAAAAGAGAATTTTTAAACCAATTTAAAATGGTGCAAATCTTTCTTTAGAATCGTTAGATTATGTTGACACAAAAATTTCAGTTTCGGAGCCTCTTCGTGCCACTAGATGATCACTTTTTTGAGAAGAAAATTTTATCATGGATATAGATTGTATTGAATAGTCAATTATGAAATTTTTAGATGTTTTTCTCATATAACTAGAGGGATATTCACTAATTAACAGTCTGTGCTAAAAGAAATTTTCTAGATCTTTCTCCAAATTCTTATTCTTCATCCGATCAGTAGATGCACTACTACCAATTATAGAGCCTTATCTTAATTTAATCATTTTTCATAACTTAAAATATATCCTTGAATATCTTAAATATTTCTTATCAAGGTTATATCTTTCAAGGGCAAGACAAGATAGTTTTTACGATATACCATATTAACCTTCGGATTAAAAATTTTAAAAATCTACCTGCAGCTGGATGAAGAGTTGCTGCTTCAATTGATTCTACAATAAATTTATTTTTATCATTTTTCTCAAAATTCTTTTCATTTGATTTCGTTATTTCTCCATCAAGTAATGCTTGTCTCATATTTTGAACACATTCAGCTAATGATGCAATACTTCCACATAATGTTTGTGTACCAGCAATAGTTGCACGTTTATTTTTAACAATAATATCATCAGCACCCATATGATAAGTACCATCTGGTAATCCTAATGCTGGTACAGCATCTGTAACAAGAACAAGACCTTGAGGATGAACACGATGAGCAAGACGTACAGCTGCTGAATGTGTATGTATTCCATCAACAATTAAACCATAATGAATAGTATGTGTTGTTGGAAGACGATGACTTGTTAAAAGACCTTATTTATATAATTAAAATATTTTCTTTTTAAAAAAGACAAAAAAAAACTTTTTTTTTTTACATACCAACAAGACCTGGATCACGATGATGAAATGGTAACATTGCATTAAATAAATGTGTAATAAATCTTGCACCTGAACAAACAGCACGTTCACCATCATCAAGTGAAGCAGCTGAATGGCCTAATGAAACAATTAAACCATATTTTTTAACTAATTCTGGTATAACACTTTCAATCATATTTGGAATTTCCGGTGCAACTGTAATAATTGAAACATTATCAAATGAACCATAACAAGATAATAAATCATTAATTCCATTTGGGGTTTTACGAAGAAAATCAGTTCGATGTGCACCACGTTTATTTTCATTAATAAATGGTCCCTCAATATGAATACCTAAATAAAAAAATTTTACTATTTTTTTAAAATAATATTTTTTTATTTTATATTAACCAAGAATAGTTGCTCCATCTTTTGCTGACCCAGCTCGTCGTTTATATTTTGGTAATACTATTTTATATGTATCCGCAGATGAACTAACAATAGTTGGAGCAAATGCAGTAACACCATGTGATGTTAATTGTTTTGCAACATTTATAAGCATTTCTTCACTTGCTTCATCAGATGATGAAAAATCATGTCCAAATGCTCCATTTATTTGTAAATCTATATATCCTGGTGCTATTAATACTCCTTGACAATCATATTCAATATCAGCATGATTTTTTTCTTCAAAAAATATTTGTTCGGGATTAATTATTTTACCATGACGAATCCAAAGATCATCAACAATTAAAGTATGATTACGTATTAATGTACAATTACAAAAACGATATAATGTCATTTGAAAAGAAAATATGGAACTTTTCTTTTTATTATAAAGTTCACTAAAATGATGTCATAATCTTCGTTAAAATACTGAATAAACTAGATCGTGACGTTGCGCACATCGAAAAGAGAAGCAGCCATTCTGTTATTCCTTTAATTGTTTTATATAACCAATAAAATTCTATTGAATCAATTTATTAAAGAGGTCACTAGATTGTTAAAAACAGATGTTTTTATTTGTTGATTCAATACATATTTATATTCTTATTCGTCTTTTCAATATGAAAATCATTTATGCACATCCTATAAACTAATATTTTTATTTGATTATATCAAAAATTTAATTGTTACTAAAGAAACATACAAATAAACTTTTTAATAGAATATTTTCAAAAGACAAAAAAAAATATCAATCAACACATTTTTTTTCTTGAAAGACATTTAGTATAATTTTTTTTCTGATAAAATTGAAGGTTATAATTTGATCATCTCATATTACATTGAATAAATACAGAATGAAATACATCTTTTTTCTCAAATATAATAAAACAAATAGACAATTTCGATTTTCTAACAATGAAAAACATATCAACAAATATTACTATAATAAATGAAATAAGTTTATATGATACATCAGGTGCTATAATATATATATTTGGTGTTTTAATATGGTATGCATTTGGATTTGGTTTAATTCTTATTAATAATATTTATCGAGGATCAAATCGTAATAAAAATTCAAAATATACAAATGTTTATCAAACAGTAAATGATTTACATGAACAAAAAATACGAAATGATATATTAATTGAACTTAAAGATATTGATAGACGAAAAAAATTATGGAAAATATATTATGGTACAGAAAAAAATTCTTCAAAAATTATTAAAAAAGATAATCAAACTGTTGATTCAATAATTAAACAATTAAATGAATCAAATGAACGACGTCGTTTACTTCGAAATACATTATATGATATAAGTATTGAACAATCAGATGATGATGATGATGAAACTAAAAATAATCATAATATTCAATTAAATAATTAAATCAAAATTAAAACCAATGAAATATTTTTTTTCCTTTTTTGGTATATATAATGAAGTATAATCCCAGTAGTACTTGCGCAGTACGTTATACAAGGAAATACTCTACACGAGAGAGCGTGTCTATCCTTGCAAAAACGCCTACGCAAAATACGACATAACGGGAATAATATTACATACATACAGACAAAATTGTCAATAAATAATTTATATATATATATATATATACAACTAAAGACTCATTCAAATAATATTAATAATTGGGTAGTTTTTATATACTGATTTAATAGAGAAAGAAAAAAAGGAAGAGAGATTTGAGAGAATTAAAAATATTACTATTTGTAAAAAGAAAAATCTATCGACTCATGTATGTGAAGTAAAAAATAAAATTGCAAATGGTACTGTTTAGATAAGAATATTAATAAATATAAATTGTATTAAAACGAATGAGAAAAAGAATATATTATTTGTGATTATTGATCATCGTAGTACCTATTTTAATTGTATGTTTTTTCTAATCGGATGATCGTTGAAGCTAATGTTTGTTCAAATCTTTTTTTCTCTCAATTTTCAATATATCAAAGATGGAGAGAGAGAGAAAAAACATACTTTTTATCAAGTAGTTTAATGAATCATTGTATACTCAATGTGTCATTTTTTTTCAATAGAACTACTGTTAATATATTGTATAACTATATGATGAAGAAAGGTTATATAATTGGTGGATGATATTTTGAATATTTCTCACCGAACCGAAATTTTCTTTCTTATCAATAGATACCGCTTGAAATTCTCTATAAAATCATCAATAATTAGATCCTAAAACTATTCCAGATATATTTGAAAAAAGTTGTAAAATGTAACTGGTTAGACATGATGAACAGACGTGCTTGCGTCTAATGTTTTTATTACTTCGTTCTATTTAAAAACAAAACATACCAAAAGATTCAGTGTGACTGCATCTTTTGGTGTATTTTGCTTTTAAATAGGACGATGTGATTTTTTGAGATTTTAGATTTAGTCTTAAGCGAGTTTATTGTATGATAATAGAGCTTATCAGTTAGGTAAGTAACGAAAATGTTAAAATACAATTTTTATTTATTGTGAGAAAAAAAGCAAGTTAATGGAAATAAACGATTTCAACTTTATTTTTCTTTTAGTATGAAAAGCTTTTAAATGTGTTAAAATGTGTGTTTTGCAATCTTTAGAAATGTCAAATTTTTTATTACTGAGCCGCATAGATTGTAATAACGGGTGGAGCATACGATTATCCAGGCTGTCTCTTTATTCGTATAACTCAAATTTTATTATGTAAGGATCAAGTACTATTGCTGTACAACGAAAAAAATTTTCTACATGTTTTTTATAAAGGTTGAAGTGAATGATTTTATATTATTGTTGTGGACATCGTTTTAACATTATTGTTGATTGTAGTTGAAAAATGATACTCTATTTCAAGAGAGATATAGCGAGAAGTTATATAATTTATATAAAAAAGAAAGTTTATTGAGTCCTCTACTAGACGACGGTATTGGTGATACATTTGTTTTCGCGTTGGAAAATCTAATTTGAGCAATTATTTATTTTTTTTAATTTACTGTCCATTCTCGTATATACTGTGCCAATTATTTAAATACTAAATCAAAGTCTTCATTGTAATGCACAACTGCATATCTTTTAGATATTTTAGCATTAGACATTACTCCTTCTAATGAAAAAAGGATTAAATTGCTATCACATTCCATAAAAATTAATGCAAAACCTTTACTCCATCCGTTATTTTTCTTTAACGAATCCTGTCAGCTAATAGCATTCTAAAAAGAACCAATTGTAAGTCAAAATTCATTAACACTGATTACAGTAGTTTAATGGCTTTATTAGCTGTTATTCTTTGATAAATTATTTTCTTTTTACTTGAATAAATATTCACCTTTAATGTTTAAAACATATATCAATATTTATTTAGTCAATAAAAAAAATATAATATTACTTGGTTTCTTCTTTGATCAAATCGACAATCCCATACAATTCAACCAGTTATATTGCAAATCAAGTAAAATTGTATACTAGTCGATTTGTATAGATTATTTCGTTGATTTTTATAAATGTTAATACATGTCAATCGATTGTTAATAACTTTTATTGGGTATTTCATGTGTATTATGTAGTAGAAAGAAAATGTTTTTTTTTTCATGAAATTTTTGTTTAGTACTAGTTTCATACAAATCGTATCTGATGAGATCTAATAATTCTTTCAGATTTGATAAAGTAGAAACCTCATAAATTAGAATTTTAAGAAGTTCTTCTTTCATATTCAATGTTAGTCAAATAGATGAAACAGTATAGATTACAAAAGAGTATTTCCTCCGTATTATTTCTTTTTAAATAATAGTTACTATATCAATCAATATATAGACATGATGTAGATAATTAGAAGAAAAAGCTCTTATGAAAACCATTTTACGCAAATGACGTCATATCATGAATATATAGGATAACATAGACTATTCAAAAAACTTTAACTCTCAATCCTATTTCGTATCATACGAACAAATGTCTTTTGACATATAATTTCCAGTATTTCAGAAGCTTTTTGATGTATAAGTGACAAAGATATATTCAAGCATCTGTTCCGGGTCCTAAACGACTCTTGTAGATCAAGGTCATACTTATAATGGTAATCGAAGGCAATTTCTTCTTTTCCTTCTCTTACATAACACAATAACATACATTATTCATTATCTTTTAGACTGAAATTTTTTTTTTATTTATCAATGCTAATTTTGAGTGTAATAAATGCTGTTATACCTAATGAAATATATAAATTAAAAATATGAGACGGATCAATTTCAACATCAATATATATAGCTATACCCATGCAGACAAACAAACGGCTGCGACGGTGTTTTAACGGACTTAATATACAGGATTACCAGTTTCATGCGTTTTAATGCTGGAAATAAATTCATTTTCATGTGTTTACATATATGAAATATGATGAACATCCTATCACTTGTAGAAACGTGATCACTTTTCTTATTTCCATCAGCCACCCATTTCAATGTCAAATCTGGACTTGATATGACTTGATTAAATAAAAGTATTAGTGCTTTTATTATAAAGAAACATCAGTAAGCTTCATGTGCTTGAACGTAAGTTAGGAAATTGAAAAAAAACATCGATTTAACCGGAGGAGGGTAGTTTAAATCTGTTCCATATCTGAAAGCGAGTTTTTGCATTAATGATTTATAATGGATAACCTCAACTGATGATCCATGTATTGTTCCATAAAATACATTTGCGCACTGATAGATGTACCCATTTATCAACAAAGTATCTGCTGTTGAGTATAAAACTGCAGGTCGAACAACGAGAGTTAGTTCATTATTGTCTGTGAAATGAAAAACTGTTTCTAAAAATCCTACTACTGGTACATTATTCTTGTCATATAGGACACAACTGTCATGTGTTGATTGATGAACATCAATAGAATCAGCCGAATAACGTTGACCGTCGACCAAAATAGTTTTGTACAGTACAAAAGATCGATTACCACTAAATTTGTAAACCAAATTCGATGTATCCATTGAAAGAGATGTTATAGACATTTTTTTATGCACTCGTGTCTTTTGGCAATTTAAGTCTGATATATGTCTAGGTATTGGATAGCGCATGTTACAATGAATCTGATAATCAAAAACTTGCATTTCAGGGGGAAAGGAAGGATCAGTTGTTGCCAACCAAGTTTGCTGCAGAAGATCTATGTTATTCAATAGTTCTAAGGTCGGTTTGTTACCATTGTGTATAGTTCTCACCAATGCGGCTACAAGAAAATATTCCCTTTTCTGAAAGAAAGGGTTATACGGCCTTAAATTCCATAAAGTTTGTCTGTCTGTCTGTCTGTCCGTCTGTCTGTCTGTCCTAACCAATCAGAAATCAGCAACGATTATTTCGATAATAATAAAACGTAATAGTTCCTAAAAATGTTTCCAAAGGGTTTTTGGGGTCGAGGAATCCAATGGTACTATTAGTTTTTTATGAT
>JAJEKB010021243.1:143803-175180 GCA_022393335.1 Macrotrachela quadricornifera | reverse complement strand
GAGGAATCTAACGGTACTATTAGTTTTTTATAATATTGTAACAAAAATTTTTTTTTACAAAAAAACGACTTTCTTTTTAAAAAGTTTGATCAAAAGGTTTTTAGGGTAGAGGAATCCAATGGTAACATTAATTTTTGAATTTTTTTAAATAATGTTTTTACTAAAAGAAGGCTTTTTTTACGAAATAATGATTTGTTTCGTGAATCTGACGAGAGGTCATATAACATTGAAGAAGTTTGTAGGTATACAGGTATGCTCTCTTCTAAAGTTTCTCTGTATCTTTCTGTATTGAAGAAAATCTGAAAATATTATCAGTTAGATTAAAATTAAAAGCTTATGATATTCTAGTTGAAAACTATATGAAGGGTAATGAAAGGTAAAGAATTCGTATCTGGAGTCAAATTTGTCGTTAGTAATAAGTTACCAAACAATTAGTAATTAGTTTTACTTTTTTCCCTAAGAAGTTTGATCCAAGATAGTCAAAGATCAATAAATGAAAACTGAGTTGGTTTGCCAAATAATTAATAAGAAATAATATAAACTGTTCCCAGTATAACTCCGCTAGAGACAATTGACTATGAGGAATCAAAATCTTGAGTTAGTTTTTCAATAGTGGTAGGTATTAAATAATGATAAATTAGTAAATCATCGTTTCTAATAAAACTTGACTTATCGTTATCGAGCACGGAAATTACGAGTTTGAAGTCAGTAAAAATGTTTGCGATCTATTTCTTACCTTTCTTTGATGAATTGTTTGTTGTTTCAAGCTTGACTCACGGATATTCAAGGGTCGTAAATCTATGTTCGATATTGATTCTAATATAAACAGTTTTCTTTTTTGATTATTATGTGTTGGATCTTTGAGTGAGATTTGCAGAAAAACATGTAAAAAATGAAGCGACTATTTGAAGTTCTGTTGTTCAGTCTTCATAGATATCAATCGTAAAATTATATTCCAAAATAGAGGAAGCTCTTTCGTAGACTGCAATGTGTTGTACTCTATTGTAGCAATTCTTAAATAGTTCTTCTTTAGTTTCTTCTTAACTAGCGTACTCACAAATGCCGAGCTTATTGAGAAGAATTTAAATGAGATGCATCCATTAACTTCAAAGCTGAACTAATATCGATCGATATAGTGGCGTTAAATATGCAAACGGCTAGTCGTGAGTGGCCGACCGGAGGGAGGCCGACGAACGATTAGACGTTGATTTAAAAGGTTTATCGTAAGTATAATAAATGAGAGTTGAGGAACTTTAAGAAAATGGCGAGTGATTCGATTCATCAGGTAAAATAAGTTTTTGTTAGACATTTGATGTAAAAATGACCTGTTTATTAAAGGCATTCTGAATTCTAATATGCTGTTATTTGCTTGTTGTCATTTCGAATTTCTGTTCACTTAGTTCCGAACATTATGTGTTTTTCCTTATATCAGGAGATCGTAACGAATAAATGCTACGGAAAATCTCAATGAAAAGTTGGGGCGAAATGTTGTATTCCTGTTTTCTTGCCTGAGACGGGAAGTCATATGAAAAACATAATTCTGTGTGTGCGTGCTTGCTCAGGATACAAGGTCAGACTAAAGCATCTTAGCTGAAATCAATGGGAACGTTACGTTTTGTCTCAGTTTTTCATTATGAACTGCAGTTAAGCTTTGGTCCAGGCGACTCATGTCAGTACTCTGTCAATGCATCTGAAAAGTTAAAAAATGTTATCTATGATGAGAAAATCGTGGATGCTTGATATTTTTCGTATTTAAGATTGATAGTTTTGATTTTAGAAATCATGAAATGTGGGAGATTGGTTCATACTGAGGTGGCTACAGCGTCACATTTGTCGACCATTTATTTACCAATGATTCTCGAAATAGATAGAATGAATTCAGTCGAGGGTTAAGCGAGTTATCTCTGACGAGCGTTACTTGTTTTCAAAAAAAACTAAGAAAAAACGATTTTTTTTGTAAAGTTTGATCAAAGATTATTGTGATCAAAAAATTGATCGATAGCATTAGTTTTTGAAAAATTTGAGAGGAGTTTTTGATTACACAATGTTTTTTCTAAGGAAATAATAATTTTTTTTGCGAACTGAAGCAGGATTTATATGGCATGAAATAAGTTTGTAGTTTTACAGCTTTGCTTGTTTCTAAAGTTTGTCGGTATGTTTGTGTATTTATCCCAATCAGAAAATGGTGTCGTCTTGATTAATATTTAAAATTTGTGATGTTCTATAAGAAAACTCTACGAAGGGTTATCGAAGGTATAAAATTCGAACCTCGAGTCAAATTTGAGGTTAATAATAAGTAAATAAAACAATTAATAGTCCGTTTTGTTATTTATCTTAAAAATTTTGATTCAAGATAACCGAAGATCGATAAATCAAGACTGAATGACTGTTACTAAATAATTAATAATAAATAATATAAACTGTGTGCAGTGAAAAGTCACCAAATATAATTTACTATGGGGAACTCAAGTCTGATGTTAGTTTTTCAATATTTTTAGTTATTAATAAATGATAAATGAATAAATCATAGTTTTAGATAAAACTTGACTGACCATTGTCACATGAAGAAAATCCGAATTCACAGTGAATAACAGCTGTTTTATCTATTTCTTTAATTTTTTTAATGAACTTCTTGTTATTTTAAGCTTGAATTAAGAATAATCGAGGGTTGTGAATTGATGTTCGATATTGATTCTAATAGAAATATTTTTCTTTGTACGTTAGAATACGTCAGAGTTCTGAGTACGATTTATACAGAAGTATGTAAAAAAACGAAGTGGCTGCTTGATGCCCTATTGTTGAGTCTTCATAGAAACCAACCTTAAAATAACATTCAAAGTAGATGAAGATTTTTTCTAGGCCAAAATGTAATGCACTCTATTTGTAGCATTTTTGAATAATTTTCCTTTTTTAGTTTCTTAGTGAGTGTATTAATAAATGTTCAGTCACTTTTTGAGAGGAATTCAAACGAGATGCATCTAGTGAGTTCAAATCTAAATTGATACCAAAGGATATAGCGGTGTTAAATATGGAAACGGCTAGTCGCGAGTGGCCGACCGAAGGGAGGCCGACGAACGACTAGACGTTGACTTAGAACGTTATTTCAAAGTATAGTTTTGAAATAAATCTAAAGTAATTTGAGTGCATTTTCCAAAGAGCCTAATTAATCTCATTTGACAACGAATCCGGTAAAATCGAATTTTGTGAAAATAAAAAAGAGATTGAAAACTGATGAAAACTACACAATGTTATCTGAGTGTTGGAAGTTTTCGATTGCGTACCGATATGTTATGAGTGAGCTACTTTTGTGCGATTGAGAATCCTAATGTGACAGATGACAGACAGAAAAACAAAGTGTACATGGAAACGGCTAGTCGTAAGTGGCCGACCGGGGGGAGGCTGACGAACGACTAGTCGTTGATTTAAAAAGTTTATCATAAGTGCATTAAGTGAGATTTGAAGTGTCTTAATAAATTCTCAAGTAACTCGATTCTTGAGGAAAAATAATTCTTTATTAGACATTTTATGTAACAGAGCATATCCAGTATAGAAATTGTGAACACTAACATTGGGTTTTTTGTTTATTGTAGCGTAAGCAGAAATAGATATGTAGTTGTATCATCCTAAAACTTTAAGTTATCCTAAATTCTTTAATCCCCTCTACTGAAAGAATGGTCATAGCCCGAGCGAGCAATTTACGTTCGTTCTTAGACTGTATATTTATTAGTTTTCTACTTATTATATTTTTCTATAAAGTTTGACTAAAGGTAATCGAGTCGAGGAATTTTGAATTCGAAGCCAGTTCTTTTAGATCTGTTTTTGCGAATCACTGTTTTACGCAAAGAACTACTTTTTTACGAAATAAAAATTTCTTATAAAGTTTAACTAAAGGTAATCAAGGCTGAGGAAGTCAAATCTGACGTCAGTGTTTTTATGAACCGTTTTTTCAAGTCTTTTTTGATATTATGTCTACGAGAAAATCAGCTATGTTGTTAGAATTTGACGAATGATTATGAGCGGTGAGGAATGCTAGTTTTGAATTAGATTTTTCGAATACATTGTGATTGTGCGTGGATCTTTTACCTTTCAATGCGGAAAAGAAACGCTTTCGTATATTTTTTTCAAACAATCATCAAGGGTAATCAAGTGAACATCGTATTACATATAACAGAATGTCATTAATTTCGGACATAGAATGAAAGTCAACTCATATTTTGGCTTTGAAAGGAAATAAAAAATGGAAGATTTAGTGGGGATGTTGATAGAAACAGCTGGATGTTTACCGGGAGAATTACTTCAAAGATGAGATTTGAAAGAGTCTCAGATAGCTTGAATGATTTTTCGAAGGAACCGAATTAATGCCTCTTTAGGAATGCGTCCAGCTGATTATCAGTTCCTGAAAATGAAGGGACGAATAAAATTTGTGCTGCAGACCACACTGTTACGTAAAGTTTCAATATTTTCGATTACGAACTGTCCTACCATAAACAAGTTAGGTTTTTGGTGTGAAAATAGGAAAATTGATTATATATATCAACGGCTAGCCGTGAGTGGCCGACCGGAGGGAGGCCGACGAGCGACTAGACGTTAGTTTGAGTAGATTATAGTAAGCAAAACGAATATGAGTAAAAGACTGTTGGGCAAGTGATAAGGTTATTAAACTTATGAATTAAAACATTTTTTTTATTTCAAGAGATATGAGCGATCTGATCACATCCTTTCAGGAGACGGTCAGCGGCAATTGCGTCGCGTTACTTGTTTGGAAAAAGATAGTTTTTCATGGAATTGTGGTTTGGAGTGATCGTCACCTGGTCATGCTACTGAACTTGATGAACAAACTGAAGCATATGAACCGTATCTAATTCTGTTTTCTTAAAGAAACAGTCCTATAGCGATAAATATTGCGCTTAAAAAAATATGAATGCTTGTCTCTCAGTTTTGTTCAAATAAGTCAGAGTTCAGGATTAGAACATATGACGTACTAAACCACTGAGTGTGGTCAGATATCTGTATTAGACTTGATCAATCTCAATCGAAGTCAAAGAACTCGAACTTGAGGTTTTCTTGTCATTTACGTATGAATATATATAGGAATATTTCAATAAAACGATCATCGCTAGAGTGGGTGTTTGTTTCGTAGCTTTCATGCAATCAAGGGGATTGAGATATAAGATATCCAAATGAAAATTACTTGGAATGATAATCACACTAAATTTTCTTTCAGAAAAGGGTCAGCGAATCCGTAGGATGAGCGCTACTTGTATATAATATAAGAGCAAAAATAATAAAATATTGCTAGTAAGAAAACGTTCCAACCACCTGGATAAAAATTCAAAAAATAGTGAGATATACATCCTTAAAATAGTTTCAATTACTATTTAAGTTTACTTTCTATAGATTCACTCGCTGTAAAGAATATTTAACACTTACCTACAGCTGATTCAAATTCAAAAGTGGAATAGTTCTGATCAGGACCGTATTTTCGAACACTATCTCCAAAGTGACTAAGTGCATGTACAACTGGTTTTGTTTGTTGTTTCTAGAATGATATAAGAGATCACTATTTAGATTTCAGTTATAATAAAACAGAAATTTTATATAAATTCCATAAGCAAAAGGAATAGAAAATAAAAAATGTACCGTATATAACGTTTCAAACTTTTTGTCAAATTCTTTAAGAAGATCTATCACTTCAAGATAAGTTGATTGATCATGTCTTGATGCTTCTATTAGATGTGCAGCAAAAGCTAAATATCGAAAATGATCATATCGTTCTGGTGTGGGAATATGGTTCAATACTCTACAGGAAAAATATGAGCACATAATAAAATTAATATATATATAGTATAAGAACGACTTATGTAAAACCAAAAAGTAAGGAAATTTTTAGTTCATTAGCTTTATATATGCTATAAAGTTTGAAATCCCTTGGTATGCGATATGTCGATGATGGATATGACATTGAATTGAATATTGCAGCGACAGCATCAATTGATCCTTTTATGCTCATCTCCTCAGTTATACCAGATTTTCGTGATACATTCCCAAAAAATATTTGTAACATTCGACCCTTAATTTATAATAATTCAGTCATATGATTAAGTATATAGTCGTTTATAAAGTACTTACTGCTATTCCCTCATACAATGTATGAAGCGTATCACATGTAAATGATTGATATATATCAAAATGTTGTAAGGTTCTAAATACACATGAACCACGTAGACTATCTAAACCATTATTTATAGAATTAACCGAAGCACGTCTTCGTGTTCCCAACGGCTTCTATATGGGATGAGACAAAAAACATTAAAGTTTTATAATTACAAAGTTTCTTACTTCAAGTAAACGAATAGCTTCATCATACGAAGCATTAGAACGTATTACAATATCACTATTGTTATCATAAACGAACACACGAGTATTACCATCTCCAATTTTTACATTTTCTCCTTAAATAAAAGAAAATTGTCTGTACTATCACTTTCTTTCAACAGTAAATCGAAGGTTTTCTCCGTTCTACATCCCGTGTAGCGGATAATGTAAAATAATGAACATTATTTTACATTATCGGTTGCATGGGATCTCATATCAAATATAATTAGTTCGTATAGGAAGCAGCACTACAATTAATTTTTTTAAAATTGCCTACCTGGTATTTTACAATGTGGACATCCAAAATAACCGCTTGGTTCTGTATGATTTATAAGCAGTGATGTTGCGGACATGTCACATGTAGCAGCAATTAGATAGACATGCACTATTTTTTCATAATGAGAAGATGAATTATTGGGAATATATTGAAGACCTTTATTTTCCAGATACATTAGTTGTTTTACCAGACCACCAAAGAAAATCTGCATTTCAGCCTTTTGCGGTTTCGTTGAACCAACAGATAGCATGCTAATAATAAGATTTTCACGTTTGAATCTAACTGCTGGAGAAAGTTTGTTTATGACAAACGTTGTAGCCAAAATTGATCGAGAAATAGATTTCACTACGGCACCGTCAGAATTCATTAGAAGAGTGATAAAAGCAGTCGATTCAGTACGTAATATCTCACGATAAAAGTGTGAATTAACTATATAAGTAATTATATCTTCGTCATTATCTGACTTAATTAAATCATTCCGTTCGAGAACAGCTCTTATTTGAGGTTCTGTATGAGGAATATGATTTATAGTTGGATTTACAAGAAACTTATCTTTATTTATGCATGTTGATAACGAAGTGCAATTAATTGAATTTGATGAAATTTTATGACAAGACGGACATGAAACTAAGATTTCTCCTGAGATTGTCGATTGATAAGGTTTACAAATAAGAGATCGTACATGCCGGAAGTCAGATGGACAATTAGGAACATGAAGCAGTTTTAACAATTTGCAAATGTTAGATACACACGTATTGGTAAAGGAATAGCGAGATTGCAAAAGTGGCAGAGCAAGTATAATTTCTGTCGAGGTGAATGGACGATCAGTTTGATTTTCATAATTATTAAATATTTTATCATCATCTATATTATCCAGTGACTCTTCATCGTCACTTTCTATTAAGAAACTTTTCGTACCATTATCTTCATCTGAACCTTCACATGAATCTGTATCTTTTGCGACTTCTTCATCGGCTTCAAATTGTTGTGAGATAGATGGAAAAAATAATGGTTCAGTTTCTTTTAATAGACTTTGACTAGCAATATTAATATCATCATTAGTCTTAGATTCTATGACGTTTAGATGTGCATCGTATATATTTAATGAACCAGATGATATGTATAAATTAAGACTATTAACATCATTACTATTATTTTCTTGTACGTGATGAGCAGATTCGAAAGATGGTTGTGTAGAAAATGTCGAAAACGATTGATTAACAAGGGAACTGCAAGCATAGAAATAAACCAAGACAAAAATCTCTGAGATGCAAAAGTAGAAAGTATTACCTAGCATTTGAAACGACAGTTTGTAAAGCTATTTGTCGCTAAGACGAGCGTCGAATTGTAGGTGGACAGTCAATTCGTCGCATGCTTCTCTCTTATGAGAGGAAGAGAGATAAGTGTTAATTAGTTTAGAATTTTTATTGAAAAATTGAGAACATACAGAATGAAACAAAAGTGAGAAAATTGATTTAATTTACAATGAGATATTAGGAGAAATATTTTTTAAGTATTGATCAATATGTAATTGGTCATAACCAAGAACCAAACGTGAAATGAGCTCGTCACGCTTACGATAACAAGCTTTTTTTGGCATTGGTTCATGAACTTGAAGAATTTGAGCAATATCAATTTCAAATTTTGATTGCTCTAGACGAATTTTTTCAGTTAATTTAGCCATTGTTGGATGAGAGATAGCAACACGAGTGGCAAATGCGTTGTGCCATCCTTCGACAGCGTTGTTGGAACGAGGAAGATTTGCAATGACGCGATCATAAATATTCCATAATTTGTGATCAAATAATGATTTTTTTCGTCCAACTCCTAAGTAAAAGTACATTTAGAGAATTAATTTAGATATTAAAATTTTACCTCTTCTTTTTGGTTCACCTATCCAAGTTTTTTCAAAGTATGCCCATTTGTATGCACATGTAAATTTGTTCAAATAATACGAATTATTCGAATATGATTCAATGGACAGGTTTTATCAGTTTGAACGTAGCAAATTGTTTCTGTTTTTTTTGACTGTAAAGTCTGATTACATTACCATTTGATAACTCTAATTCATTCATGTTTTGTGGTGAGAATACTGCAATATTGTTATTATTAACAACATAATCATTATTAAAAGCATGATCGATAATAAATGAGCTTCACCATTCGTTTTGATGTAAAGTAGCTGTTGAAACGTCGTTTTTATTAAATGAAGATTCGGATGTATCCATTTTCATCTGTTGGTATAAATTAAATCTAGAAATAAAGGAGACAAGAAATTAACACATTGGTGGATAAATGTTCTACTTCTGAATAAGAAGAATAAGAAGAAACTAACTATAAATGACCAGGACTCTTACATATATATCAGTATATGAGAAAGTTTTAGATTATTAATATCTTACCCTAACTCTTCGCCTTGTTGTTTAACATAATCATCTAATTTCAAAGGTAAATCATCAATTCTTTGTGTTGGATGCTAAAATTTAGAGAGAAAAAATTTCTTTTCTTTTGCTCAAGAATACTTACAGAAACCTTCCCAGGTCAAAAAGGCACGATCATAAACGGTTGTATACGACGAGAAACGATCGTCGTACACGACTAACGTATATGATTTCATACCTTCAGATACGATCACCGTATATTTCAACATAAACAGCTGTCGTGTACGACGGTAGTATACGACTGTATACAGTCGTGAATTACCCGTAAACTGAGACCTATTTGTCGACCATACCGCACTGTCTACTGACTTCAGCAAAGAATCTAATAGGACGTTGAATTTTAAATGCAGCATTTTAAGTTGTAGTTCATTACATTATTTCGAACTATACATTGAACAGTATGTGTCTATGTACTTGAAGAAGTTTTACCTTTTTATTTCCACAAGATTCATTAGAGTAAAATAAAATGAATATTTTTATTTCAATAGTTTATTTTTATTTATCTTTACACTGTTAACCAGAATAAAACAAGAAGTACGTTTTAGTTTATTTAAATTAATTTTGCTTTCATTTTAAGTCATAAATAACGATAAAATAAAAGAGAAGTAGTTTTGTTATTTTTATATTTAGTTTTTAATTTTTAGATTATTTAAACACAATGAAACAAGGGGTAAAATATTATTATAAATTAAATAACTTTTTTTTTTATTTCAGATTTATTTCTACGGCAAAACGAACAGTAAGTATTTAATTTAAAATAAATTATTTTTTTTATTTTATAGGTAGTTTAATGGTACAATGAACAGTAGATATTTATTTTAAATTAAATTATTGTTTATTTTTATATTATAGGTTTATTTGAGCAGCACAATCGACAGTAAGTATTGTTTTAAATTAAATTATATTTTATTTTAGACTGAGTCCAATGATACAATGATCAGTAAGTTTTTATTTCAAGTTAGATTACTGTTTTTTTTATTTCTTAGTTTCGATTTATATCAACGGTATAGTAAGAATAAGTATTTATTTCATATAAATTATTTTTAATTTTTAATTTTAGATCCATCTCAATGGCACAATAAACAGTGAATATTTATTTTAATATAAATTTCTTTTTTATTCTTTATTTTAGAATTGTCTGAACAACGCAATCAGGAGTAAATATTTATCTTTTTTTGAACAAATTAATTTTCTTTATTTTAGATTTATCTGAACGTCTCGATGAATAGTAAGAGTTCATGGTATTGAGAATAAGAGTAGAGATAGGAGAACGGCGCAGGGACATAGTGAAGTTGTTCCCTTCTCTATAAGAAGATGTTTATCTAAATACGAAGACAAATGACGTCGTATATACGTCGTATTTTGTCGTATACATCACGACGAAAATACGACCGCAATTCAGGAGTCAAGTAATACGACGAAATACGACCGTACACGGTCGTAATTTTGAATGTATACGATCGTGTGCGGTCGTTTACGACGCCGCAAACGACGGTTTACCGCAATCGTAATGCTCGTCCTGGGTAGATAAAAATAAATTTATGCTTGTAGAATATCTGAACGAATGAGAAGAAAATAAGACTTCTTGATGAAAATATGAATTCAATTGAAAATACAATAAATATGTTAATAAACTTTTTTTTATTTGTCGAAAGAAAATATTAATAGAGTTTTAGAATAAATTGAATCAGAAGTAAAATTTGAGAATGAACTACAACAAATTAAGCTGCTTTAAGTTTAATCCACGTTTCTTCATTAATTTTTTTTTCAACATCTAAATATTTTAAAACCGTTGTTAATTTTTGAATGATTTCATGTTTTATTTCTTCTGTTTGTAAATTTGTTGTATTAGGTAAAAAATTTTGAATTAATTCTGTAAATGAGATACATTGATTTTATAAAAGTAAACTATGAACGGTGTCTTTAATAATTAATTTACTAAAATATACAAATAGAATAATTTTAAATGCACAAAAAAAGAAAACTAAACCTTAGATTTGATGATAAACTTGATAAAGACATTGAATTTGAGTTACTTGTTTGTACTTCTTCTTCTGTTCTCTGAGCATTAAATTCTTCTAAAGTCAATATAAATATAATAAATTTTACTATTAATTTTTGAACTAAATTCGAATACATACCTTTATTATCTGTCTCATACTGGAATAATAAATTGACACTCAAGAAATTTTTATATATTATTTTATCATCTTCTACATATTGATCATCTATAGAAAAAGAAAGAAGTAATTATTTTTATTTAATATTATTTCGAATTTAAACCTGTATTCAGAGTATCTTCATTATCAATATCACGATCAAAATTAATATTTTTATTTATATTAATTGATTTAAATAAATAGAAATCTTCATTAAGATATGGTTCAAAATCATCATCATCTTGTGCACATATATAAAATGATGAATTTGTAGTAAAATCATTTTTTTTTAATTGATAACAATCTACTATTTGATATTCAGATGATGAATAATTGGTTAATAAGTTAGGAAGATCTTCAATATTTGTTCCTTTAGTTTCAGAATATTTTCGTTCTAATGTTTCTTTTTGATGATGGTCAAGTGTATTCTCTCTGCTGGCTTCAAACGGAATATCATTAGATGATGTTTTGATTGATGTTGTAGTAGCTGTTTTTACTGGTACTATTGATATATTGATTAAATTTGATCTTAAAAATAAATAATTATTTGGAATGTATTCAAATGAAACGATTACGTACATATCAAAAATAACTTGATTGGGGATAAGTAAAAGTGATTCTTCAAATCGTTTTAATTCATCAAATTGACATGTCTGTTTGAAAATATTAATATCTGTTGTTTGAAAATGCCATTTCATTTGAGAGTCATTTTTTGATTTTAGATTTAGATTTGATAATGCGATGTTAAAATCATTTGTACAAGATGATCACCAAATTCCCATCGATACCCAGATCGAACGTTACGACGAACGTAAACAGTGGTAAACGTCCGTAAACGCCATAATTACGACCGTAAACGCGTTGTAAATCATCCATTTGGCATGCCCCGTATTACTGCCGTGTCACGCCGTGTAGTAAACGACGAAATACGAATATCGTATACGATGGAAAACGGGCCGTAAAACGACCGTATTTTTCCGGATTACGATTGTAAACACCACCGTTTACGGCCGTATTTCACAGTACACCACCGTACTTGATATCAATACAATATCAAATCAGCGAATCTAAACCCTCTCGACCTGCTTTAACAACTGAATTACCCTTTGATTATCCTTGTATTTCATTTGGATTAGATCTGTATTGTCCTTGGATCGCATATAAATTTCACCTGGATTGCAATAGATTTCACCTAGATGACGCTTGGATTACATTGGAATACACCTGGATTATACTCTGATTACACATGGATTACACTCGGATTATATCTGGATTACACTGAATAACAAATGGATTACAATCAGATTAATCTGGATTACAGTCGGATTGCAGTGTGATTTCACTATATTAAACTTGGATCACACCCGGATTGCACCTGAATTAAGCCAGGATTAGATGCGGATCACACCTAGATTGCATTGAATTTCACCCGTATCATAGCCGGATTTCACCTGTATCAAATCTGAATTAAGCCCGGATTGCATTGGATTTCATTTAGACTGCTAAATTTCGAAAATTTCTTTAAAATTTTTTACGAAAAAAGTCACTTACTTATATAGACTGGCTCACAGCAAAACAAAACAGTGAATGAATGCTGAAGAAAATCTGGATTATTAGATTTCCAAGATTTATCTAAGAATTTTTTTTTCACAAATAACATATGGCAATAGACCGTCAGTTAAATTAACAATTGTTTGTTTTCGTAACCGATTATTTCTTGATGTACATTGTCGTTCACTATAACATTCAGTACTCTTCATTGTCTCTAAAAGCTCTGGATTCATTGTACCTACATAAGTAGAAATTATGCAACAGAAATATCGTGAACTCATATATTACCTCTTCTGAATATCAATTAGAAGAAGAAAATCACTATCTATTAAAAAATCAAAAGAGAAACATTTCGAAATTTTAATAAAACACATTTCACATACATATTTTTTGGAATACGAGATATTGAACACTTGCTCAAGATCTTTTTGGAAAAACTATCAGATAGGCCTGGTCTACACTACAAAAGTTATTAGTGTATTAAGAAACGTGATTGGTTGAAAAGTTAATACACACTTAATACACTTTTAAAAAGTGTATTAAAGTTAATGCACCAATCGAAAGAAAACTCGAGCCACTAATTAAAATCATGCACTTGCCTCGATCAAGTCGCTTTATATCGTTGACAGATAGATATTTTCAGTATGATAAACTATAGAATATAAGTAAATAGGGACTGAAATATAAAAATAAAAAATAGTACAATATTTCACAAATCTGTAGTTGAAAGAAATACGGTAGAATGATAGATACTTTCTTGGCAAATTTCATTAGCCAGTCATTATTTATAAAAGAAAGACTGACACGACATTTCACTGCGTAAATACGTGCTAAAATTATGCACTTCGACTACATTATAGTGGCTAGTTCTCAGTTTTGATTGAATCATTAACTTATAAGTGTGGACGCACATCGATTTAATACGAAGTTAATACTGTATTATTTTTCTAGTGGAGACGGGGTCATATTAATTTGTTTAACTTATAAACCATAGTACTTTCGATCGAACCAAATGCAGTGTCAAAGGAAAGAGGTCACTTAGTAGCAGCAAGTGGTGAGCCTCTGTTAATCTCTATAATACTTACATTTTATTTATTATAAACCCACTAGAGAAACCTGTGACACTTTATTCTTCCTGAAATATTCTTGATTTCTGCAAAATTTAGAATTGTATATTTTCTGTCCTTGTTCTGTTTACTAAAAATTTTCAGATTGTATTCTGTATACATTAAGAGTACATGATTTCTTTTTCGTCATTGAATACAATAATTTTTGAGTTGTGTTTGTTAAAATCTAGAATGGACCTGTTACGATTGTACGATGCCACTGTTTAATGGAGCCTGTCCGGTATCTCGACTCTAATTAATATTCTCAATGCACTAATGATCCAGTGCTGAAGATGACATTGATAGAAATACAAATCTCCTGAAACATAATTTAATAATTTAAAAAAATATTTAAAAAAGAGTTTAAACCGATATGAGCATGAAAGAATAAAATAAATGAAATGCTTTTTAATTTTATTTTTCATCTTTCTAGAAATTTATCTTCTGTATGTGTAAACTTACGATAAACTCAATAACTTCCCTCATCTCTTTAACATACATTCAATATTTCGACATTTGATAACGAGGAGTACATATTTGTCTAAAACAATACCTCGCTCGATGTGTTTTTGATTGGCCGCAGAGCATCAGTATTTCATACTAGTTACACTTTGTTTATAATCGGCTTCAATCAATATAAAAAGTTGTATCGTTTTTAAAAAGTGAGAAATGAAGTTAGATTAAAATCAAAGATTTTGACTGATTATAATCAAATGTGAACCACTCATAATCAAATAGTGCTCATTTAAATTTATTTATAAAATGAAACAAAATTGAACGTCTATAAATTATACGGTCTATATGGATGCAAAATAATCAAATATTGATATGCAGCTTTATTATAAAAGCTAATGTCGAAATCTTTTCAAACCTTTATCAATATGCTTTTCTTTATAAATAGTTCAGCAGACACACGCAATCTATTCAACAGTATTAGTTTCAAAAAGGAAAAATCTGGTAAAAGGCCTTAAAAAATAAACTTTATGCACCTGCGTCCAGCACGCCAAGGTCTCTCTCATTGCATTGTAATGAAGTTGATCTCGCATTCGAACTAATAGGATATGTCTTCTCAGATCTTACTTAAAATTAATACATTATAGAGTTCGCTAAAAAGATATTGAATATATCAATATTGTTATAATTTTTTATCATGTTCAATGTCAAAGCTAGAGCGAAATTTTTATGAAAGTAAACACGCTTTTTGAAAATATTGGTTAGACATACATAAACCGTATGATATTCATAACAAAATAACCAAAAGTATGCATAAATGAAAACTTTCTTATGAAGTAGTGATACCAATTACAAAATGTATTAATTAATATTTTTGCAACTTTTATCAGGTTTCGAAACAGTGTTGGGAAGCTCAAATCTTTCAGATACTAAATACTAGCTTTCTCACTCTAGTCGATGAGCGTAAGTTATCAATGTTAACAACTATTTACAGATGCATACGAAGTAGAACGATGATTTTACATGAGATAGATATACTTAACTTCTATAGTAATTTATGATAATATTTAAACGCTGTTTCATAATTTTTTTCTTTTAGATTACTTGTCTACAGTATGCGAGTTTTAAGTGATTCCTTATCTTTACATCACAATCTCGATGAACAAAATCATTCTAAATAAAATTCTGATATTGTTCGATATACATCTTCTATGTTTCATATGTCTTTACCAATTCAAATTCAACGTTATTCTCGTCAATTATTAAAAGAATTTTTTTCGTCAATATTTTCATCTTATTATAATTATTATGAACATATCGATCGTTTACAACTATCATTTTTATCACAATGTTTTTCATCAAATAATTATCTTCAATTATTTAATCATATTTATACATATGAATATTTACTTTTATCATTCTCCATATAATACCAATCGGTTTTTAAATATAAATTAAAATGAATTTAAAGATGTTGTATCAAAATTTACATTTATGGAAATATTTATTCCGTATTTAATTAATATATTTTTTCATTTATTAAATCAGCATTCATCAAATCCTTTACTTGAATCAATTGATAAGTCAAACAATTTATATAAAACAAATTGAAAAACTTCTTCATATTCTTATTCATATATATATCATTCATTAGCTTTAAATGAGTCTCAAATATGTATCAATTTAATTATTGATTCATATATTCGTCTATTAACTTATCATGATTATCATATTAATTTTATTATTAAAAATGCATTAAATCGTTGTATGCAAAAAAAAATTCAACGTTTAATATCAAAATTATCGATTGCAAGTGATTTAAATCAACAAGATTATTCTGATAAACAATTTCAATCGATTCCATTATCACCACAGATTTATTCAACTGATGATTAAACTCATCCACGTTGGACAGAAACACCAGCAACTGTTGATGTATCAGCTATGTTACAATATGCACTTGCATTAAGTATGTTTGAACAAGGTTCACTACTATCAACTGAACAAACAATTGAATTTGTTGATAATGATGATGATGAAACTTCAACTGATGTTGGTAGTCAAAAATCAACAAATCCACAAAATGATCAAAGTGATAATAATAGTTTAGATGAAGGTGATGATGGTCATGTATCTCAATCAAATTCAACAACAAATCAAGGTAATACACAACACTATTAATACAACATCAACATCAAATGATTCAACAATTAAATTAAATATAAATAAATCAATTGATTCTCAATTATATAAACAATGTTTATATTATTTAAAACATTTAATTACTGAAAAATTCTTAGATAATTTTGATAAATATTTATTACATAATACAAAATTAAATGGTTTAAATTCTATTGCTTATTTACAATTATTATTAACATTAACAATTAAATTTGCATCGAAAATCTTATGAAAATAATCAACAATTTGTTCTTATATATATTAAAAAGTTTATTAAAATAAATGAAATTTTTAAAAAATAATCAACAAGATTTAATAAAATGTACATCACAACATTAAATATAATTAATGTTATTAAAATTATTTACTGTTTAGATTTAATTTATGATTAAATCTTGTGAAACACATATTAAATCAATATTTGAAAATCAAGAACGCATTAGACAAAATATGAAATCATCAGAAAATATTGAAGAATCTGAATTAATGGTACGCTATTTAAAAGATTTAAATACTGAAGAAGATGATTTACAAGGTACAAGACATGAAATAAAATCAATGCAAGATGAATTAAATCAAAAACAACGAGATTTAGAAGAAAAACAAGCATCACTTAAACATGAAGCTAAAGAAATACAAAAAATTCATTGCATATAATTGATTATTTTTTTTTCTTTTCTTTTATTCATTTATAATAAATTAGATAGTATTGGATGACTTGATTTTACTTCTTATTTCATATTTTTATTCCTTTCACAATCGGAATCATCTAATGAAGCACTAATTAAATAATCAATTCTATTTGCAGAATTTTGATTCTCATTCTCGGTTTTATAAGATTTTATATTATTAATTAATTGTTCAATATCATTTTTTATTTTGTCAAAATGTTCATGTTGAAAAATCATTCAATGTTACATTAATAGGCATCGTTGAAGATGAACTAATCACGTATATCACATTGACACCATTTACATTTGATAGTAATACAATTACTTGCTTCAACACAATATGAACTGAAAGCAGCTAGAGTAATATTTGCTCTTTGCTATGCTTGAGCAACAGCAACAGCAACAGTAGCTATTTCAAAAGCATGTGTGTTCATATTAACATTTTTATCCGTCACTAAAATATTTTGTCATGCACTCATTTGTATTGCACTCAAATTTGTTGGATCAAGATTTTTTATGTCAACATTATCAATCGTCATGTAGCTGCTACCATCGCAATTAACTTCTTTCAACATTTTAAAATAAACGATAACATTCATAGTATCTACATTTGATAATGATAGTGTACCATTTACATGATTTATTGAAATTGGAGATGTAGCATTGATCAAATTAATTATTTCAATAATTATCCTGGAATATTGTCCGAGTAGCTGTACTAAGTGAACAGCATAATTATCACCATCAACCACGATTGTACAAAACAGTCAACAATCGAATAAGTAATATTAATTTCTTGAGGAAACACTGTCACTAAACGAATAATAACAAAGCATTACCTTCTCTTCGGTAGGGATTCATCGATCGAGAACTAGAGTCATTCACGGTTACAACTCTTCATATATTAGATATTGAAAATGAATATTTAGTCCTTGAATCATTGATTAAATATATAAAATTGGAAAATGAGTTTTCTCCTTTATTGAATTAAACGAAACAGAAATTCTAAAGATAATATTTCATGTTCAGTGTCATGTTTCATTTAATAAACGTCAAGAGCATTAGAATCAAATATGATTTTTGAATAAAATAGCCTCTTTTCAAGAATATTGAAGACTAAATTTTGACTAAGTATGAGCTAATTTCACATTTCTTTAAGAGCAGCTCTACAACAAATATTTATCATTTAATGAAAAAATAACACTTGTACTTGATTAGGTCACACACTTTTGTGTTTTGTTTGTGAGCCGTTTAATATTGCTTGATTCAATATATATTAATTAAACAGCAAACAGCGCCCTCTATTTTACATTTTCTTTCTTTCCTGTCATTGAACATATTTTTTGTCCTATACTTGAGTTTATTTTGAGAAGTGAGTATAGTGTCTCTTGTTCGACAAACAATAACTCATGTCAAGTATTACCATTTCGGATAAAAAGTATATAATGTGGAAATAAAATATGTGAAACACTTGTTATTTATGAAAATACATTTTTTTTTGTGATGGTAACATTACAGTCGATGTCAAGTATTTTGTAGAAGAAATTAACATTTTTTATAAAATCGTAATGTATAATTGTATAATATTGTCTTTTGTTTTGAGTATGCATTTTTATTCGTTACGTTCGTCAACGTTTTCAAGAAAATAATATTATCCACAATATCCATTTACACAATTCTTTTAGTTAAATATATCATCTATTCAAAATTCGATTAGTCTTTGCTGTTAGTCGTCTTAAGGTAGGCATGCATCTATGAGTTTCTAGATGGAAAAGGAAAGTGTCATAGAGAACGGGTATTTTTGAGCTTAACGAAAAGTAATCAATACGTAGTACGCATTGCGTACTAGCTTCATATACGTATGCTTGTCAAGAGAGAACCGATTCTCTCAATACATTTGTTAATGCCTTCCAGTCTTGAGTCTAACTGATGCTTTTCTGATTGATGTAGCTAATTATTTTCACGAAAAAGTCTTAACGAGAAAAAGTGGTTTTTCGATTGAATTTTTTTTTGCTTCAGATTAATAAAATATGATTAATATTCGATGAATTTCAAATCGTTATCTAAATCATTTCAAAAATTTCCGTATACTTTTCATAAGATAGAACAGAAATAGTTGTGTGTAAAGCCTATCTACGATTTTTTTTTGTAATATATTAATGGATTTTTTCCTTTTTCTCTTTCAACATAGATTCAAATCAAATTCAAAAAAGCTCAGACTTTCCATTAAGATAAGGCAAAAATAGTAATCTCCGTTTTTAAAGATAAAATATAAAACTGGATCAGTGATTAGAATTTTTATTTTGATTTATTGATACATATTTTTGGCAAACGAAGCTTATGACTTTGTCTTTTTTCATATTCTTTGGTTTAAATCTTTAGAATAGTACCAAATAAAATAGATAGAAAAAATACTCGATTATAATTTCTTTATTATTTTTATTTTTCAGATATTTCAATCGATTGTTATTTATCAAATGATGGTTGTTCAAACTGATCACAATAGAACTGTAAGTTAATTAGAAATTCTATTTATGCTTGAATTTGAAGATGCATCGACCTCTATTCCGATTTTTAATTTAAAATCTACTGGAATTGATTACAGTCGCAATAGTAGTTACTCAGAACTAACTGGAATCAGCACTGGAACTAACTTAAAATTAGTTTGAAATTGATATTTTGATCAGTCAATCAGCTTCTTTTCATAAATTATGGCTAGTCAGTGACATTTTGGCTGCATTTACCAATATCTTTCGATCCAGAAATTTGACTGACTGACTAAAGCTCCAGCTCCAGACTAATTCTATGTCAATTCTAGACCAGTTCCAGTTCCAGTTCCAAACCTAGACAGTTTCAGTCATTCCTAAGAATCGAAATTTACTGGCATCGGAATTACTGTATCTCTATTAGAATTTGAAATAATGTTAGTACAATTTCTGTGAGACTGCCATGTAAAGCATGATAGAGTTGTTTATACTACAAATTAAAGAATTTAGTGGGATGTTTCGAGTTTTGCCAGTTACTATATACTGCTAATGTATGTCTGTAATGAAAGAAAATATTAATTGTCATATGTTAGTAAATATGAAAAGATAGTGAAAGACCTATATCTCAACAGATCGTAAAAACCATCTTATCTTAAGAATAGGTCAGAAAGAAAAGATGATCAAACTGCCTCGTTTCAGAATACAATTAACTCTTGTAATGATCACATTGTAGATTCTACTTTCTTAACTATACTTATTACGATTTATTAAAAAAGAGTGAGACGACCTCACGAAAGTACATGTAAACATACAGAAAAAAAAATGAATCTAAAGTTCTCATTGTATATTTTAGTATCCCGTTGGATGATGTCTCATTAAGTGAGCGAATAGTATATTGTCTGTTGTCTGACTTAGAGAATAATCTTTTTCACATGATTCATAATAGATTGAATGTAATAACACGAATTGTGCAATCTCATAAACGAAGTATTATAGTATGTAAATAGAGTAAGGAAAGCAATATATCTGAAAAATCCTATTTATAATTCTGCCATCAATCATAATCTTTTTGTTATTCGAAGGTAAACAAAAGCAAGAATGACAAACAATACATATTAGGACCTAATCATTCAGTTTCAGAGTTCATCTTGGTGACTATCATCTGTGCTGGGACATTCGTTCTCGAAATTAAATATGGTATCTACTTTGTGGTAAGGAGAAAGAATTATATTTATTTTCAAAGAAACAATCGCAGTACTCAAAGTATTGTATTCGTGTTGTGAAGTACAACATCTAATGGAAAACATCATACTTCTGCGTATATTGATACTTGTTGCCAAAACAATTTATAAAGATTAAAATACTATTTGCACAAAACGTCATCTAAGATTTTTCACAACACGTGCAAAAGAAAATGGAAATAAATTCGGAAACTTCGGATTTTATCCGAAAGTTATGTGTACTGCAAAAAGTGTATGGGACAGATGAGTCATTCTAGAATGTCTGGACACCAGAATTATCATGAGAAATCTTTTCTATGAGCACGATTTCTGTTGACTGTTGCTCATTCGAAAGGATTTCGGGTCGAATACAGCTTATATTTGAACTCTCCGCCTTCATTTACCCTAAGACAATCATTTTTCTTATAACTTGATTTTTATTAGTTACTGCTCAACCAATGAGATTTCGAGATAAATCGAGTACAGATTCGAGTTCTCCGTTTCAAAAGATCTCGAAGTAGCACATCTATGATCGGAAAGTAGAGCTCTAATTGTGGCTCAATGAGACCGTTGATAACATTGAAACCACTTTCTGTATAATTATGTTTGTCACATAAGTGACTTAGCCTTCCTATGTCTTTATATGTTATATATCATTTTGTAGCTTGTAAAATTCTCTATCGAATGGTATATAATAAATGGGATTTTATTCGACTCCGATAGAAAATTTTATTATGAAAACGGCGATATATCGATCTTCCCATAGAAAAACATAGGAAAAAAATCAGTATTTTTGCAATAACTCAGGAAGGGCTCGCCCAATCAGGCTCACCTTCGAACTCGACTGAGATATTAATGAGACTAAACTGTAGAAAATTTCACCACGATCTGACTCTTCTTTCGAAAGTTGTCGTGTAAACGGCCGGACGGCTGGACACACTGAGTGATTTTAGAGGTGTACTCACTTTTTGAGTACACCAAAAGCGACTATCTAAGCAGTCTCCTATCTTAAAGTCCTCATTCTTAGAGATCTACGAGATATTGACAGAAAAATGTTCGGTTACATGAAAAGACGTCATGTTGAAATAATATAAACTACGTCTATGATGAAATTTTCAGCCAGATGAAAACAAACATCGTAGCAAAATTTTGTGGTCTAGTATGTCTTTTAGAATACGAACCGTTAAGTTTTCAAACATACTGTTTGAACTTGTAGTATTTTGAAATGAAAACATGCAGTGAAAAACCTCGTCACCTTTTACTCTGTTACATCGCTAATAGAAGTTTTTCCGTGACAATTCCCCTTATCAAATGTCACTAAGACTCACTTTTCAGAATATCTAGAACAACTTAGCAGACATAAGATGTAAAACAAATAGTTCTGGGAAAGATTCCTATCTAGAGATAAATACATTTTAATTTTGTGAAGTGATATCACTAACGAATGAAATTGCCCATATATCGTTGTAACGAATACACTTGTTAACGGGTAATTATTCGTTCAGAACTATTAAGATCACATGATGAAACAAATTAAATAAATAGAAAAAAGGATAAAGAGTAATAACAAAAGCGAAGAAACTTATATAATTTCCATAAAAGTAATTATCAAAATTGATTTGAAATTATGCCAACGATGGTCTATATTTTTATCTTGTTCCTTACATAGAAACACGTTTCAACAAGTACAAACAATTATTGGTATGTTCTATTTGGTATCGGCTTAATTTTCGTTGGTATTCTCGCATTACTTATATTTTTCATATTTTTATTTGTGCTCATTTATGGCACATATGAATTTGTTATGAATAAATGGTTTGCACAGGAAACGACACAGGTAATTGTTGACATCAATTAAATATTTTCTTTCGATTATTTCAAAATTACAACTGCTAAAGATAGTTTTATATTGGCAATCCTTGATAAGAAGATGCTTTTTCTATGTTAACACACTGAGCACAGCATCAGATAGATTGAAAATTTCAGCTCAAAGAAGAAAACTCATCGAACTTACATGCACGTGCCAGTAGAATTTTTAAGGTGAGAAAAAAATTTACCACGAAGCTTATCGTATTGAATAAACTCTAAATACTAGAAAAAGTCTAAAATAGTTGATTTCTATCAATCTTAGCCGTCGATGTGTAACAACTTCGTTGAGTTATTGACTTCTTGGAGGCAAAGAAGAATTTCTCGTTACTAAAACTCATGAAATAATATAATCATTATGAAAATTTTCTGCGATAGAAGCAAGTCAAAATATTCTCTCAAAATCTTGTGACAAGTTCAAAGACTAATTATGCATTAAGGGTACCCCTTCTTTTTAATGATTTCCAGATCTCAAAGATAGTTCGACCGATCAAGCTGGAATTTACACTACAAATAGAACACCTAAAATGACCGGACACGTGTTAAAGGAAAAATGTTTGCTAGCGGTCCTTGTTGGATTTTTGGAAAACTTTTGGTTTCTCATTTTGTCAAGGGAAACCTCTATTAGATTTTGTCCGATTCAGCTGAAAATTTTTTTGCAGGTACCTATGCTTATATGTCAGAGATAGTGAGTAGTGTCACATATCCAGAATTTTGGAGTTCTTCTGTAGAGATGCCGCATCTCTAGCGGGAGACGCGGTGTCCACACTCGGGAGATGCGGCCATCTGTTGTTGGAGATGTATCATCTCCTTGAGATATGCACATCTCCAACAACAGATGCCGCGTCCCCAACTGTAGATGCGGCATCTCTACAGGAGATCTCCAAAATTCTGGATATGTGATACTACTCGGGGATACCCTTAAGATCTGTAGGAATCGATCATTTTGAAGTTATTTAACTATCGATAGTATTTATCTAATAAAGGCACCGTCCTTTTTATCGACAGATGAAATTTTCAAAAATTAATCAGACAAATTATTTTAAACTTTTAATTTTTTTTTAATTTTCATTTAGAATGATCATGAACGATATCAATGTTGGTCATCATTCAATCTAAGTTCTAAATTGTTTCACATATACAAACGTGTCTTGCTCTTGTTACACCACGATCATCAAAGAAAACAAATTATCGTTTGAGTTATCAAACAAATTTTTTGAAAAATATTCTAAATGAAAAATACGCTTCGGAATTTAATCGTGTAAATTTAAATCAATTAATCTATATCTATATTTTCTTATATGGAGATCAATGATCTGTATGAAACTGTATATAAAATCTGAATTTATATTGTACATTTTCTTTCTACTGTTGTAAAGTTTACTATTAGTTAATGTTTGTGTTAATAGTCATTTTGTTAAATATTGTCTTTGCTACAATCTCTATGTTACAAATATAGTTTACGTTTTTTCATTTGTTTTTGAAATAAAATAAATGACAGTCATGGATTATGGTATTAATTATCATATAATTGTATTTTATGTAAATATAATCTATGAATCGTACTACAGTTACAAGAGAAGTGCTCTATCCGACTATGAAAGTTTTCTTAACTTTCTAAAATTAGAATTTATTTTCAGAGTCCAGCTGGAATCTATACAAGTAACGCTCGTCGCTATGACTCGCTTAACCCTCGACTGAATTCTACTTAACATTGTCTCTTACTGGTCGCTAGATGCTGCTCTGTTAACTATGCTGGATACATGTGCACGTATACACGGATTTCTAGTGATGGCTGTTCTATAAGATCCAGTCTTTAAACTTTTTGTTACGGCTTTCGTATGGCAATGTAAAGCACAGTTCCTAATCGATCATCGTTATCCTTGCTTCATTTCACTTTTAACTTCTCGATTTTTGATATCATGTCAGCATAGACCAATGCAACACCTCATTTTCTAGCTCAAAAAATGATTTGATGCGTTATAGCGTTTTCCAAGAAACTCATTTTTACCACAGCTGTAGGGAAGGATATAGCGGACTTAAGATTTCACTGGCATAATGGGTATAATGCGTAAAGGTGGTATAGGAGCTATATTGCCTATAACTCTTATACCTTTTATACCTATTATAACTCCTATACTTCCTATAACCCTTGCAGTCCCTATAAGCCCTCAAGAGACATGAACTCTGTATATGTTTCCACGTGTGCTCGGGTTTCCGTGGCACCCTCAACCAGACAGATGCCCACTGGATGTCTCTTCATGTTTCCGTGGCACCCTCAGCGAGTGACACACCCTCCGACTATGTTTTCGTCCTACATCTCCTACTGCTTTCTTAGTATTTAATCGAGTTTTCGGAGACATTCTCCAAACGCATCATATGCCCATTATGGATCATATTCCATTGGACTGTTCAATCTGTTTGATGAGCAAATTCAACTTCCGGAAATTCATTTGACATCCAAAATACATGCAATTTCCTGGAAATCGTTATAACACATCATATGCAAAAAAACGTTTATAGATAATATAATAACTAAAGCAAATTTAAGAAACCAGCGACTAGTCCTTCGTCGGTGTCCGTACGCGTCGTCACTCACGACTAGCCGCTTTCATGTTGAAGTCTATTTTCACATAAGTTCATTGTATTGTGTTCAAAACCACACTCATTCACGTTCCACTAACTCAAAAGAATTACAGAATCTGGAACGGAAAAAGCCTCTATAGAAAATTTGAAGAAAAACAAGTAAAGGCACAAAAATCTATAAATAGGTGGATCATGACTAAGTTTATGAAGCATCGCTGAGAAATCTTAATTATTTTTTTTTGCAAATAACGAATATTTTAGATGCATGAATTCCTCAAAACCTGATTCAAAGAGGAATAAAATCACAAAATATTGATCGCCTTAAAGCTTAGATTTTCAAAATCTGATGGGATGAAAGATAGATTTTGGGGAGCATTTCATTGACTGAAATTTTAAATAGATAGAGTCTGACTGGTCAAAACTTCGATATAAAAAGTTTGCCACTGGTTGAGCTCACAGACTCAATAATCTGATTGAACGAAAGCCGTATAGTGCAAATAACTGGGCCGTGATCTTTAAGCCGATGTTCTTTTGACTCGGTAGCAAGCAAGCTTATTTTAATTTGTTCAACCCTCCCTTCGTCAAGGAAATATACAAGCTTTCGTTTCTACACTTTTGTTACTATTCACTTAACACATTCACCGCGATGGGACCCACCGGTGGGCCCCATTTTGCATTTCATATTTTAATCTCTAAATACGTCTTATTAAAAAATCAGCACAGACTATGAGATTCAGCGTGAAAAGCTCTACAATTCCCATAATAAAGCTTATTTTAATTGTGTAATTTTTGTTTTCAAACAAAGTAAAACTCTGTGCGACTAGCTTTCAAGGTTGCGAAATGATCATTTTTTTCTACACGAATGTAAACTTTCATTTTTCTTTTTTCGCCTTTTTCTCACATAATATGATTTCGTAAGAAAAAATAAATTATACCATAAGGTGCAGCGTGAAACGCTCTACAATTTACATTGTAAAATTTATTTTAATTGTGTACATTTTGTTTTCGAAAAAAGCAAAATTCTGTACAATCAATTTTCGCAACCTCAAAAATTGGTCGCAAACAGTTTTGCTTTTTTTGAAAGTAAAAAGTATACAATTGAAATAAGTTTTATGATGTAGATTGTAGAGCTTTCCACGCTGCATCTTCTGGTATATTTTGTTTTCTGATAAACTGTATTTAGAGATGTTGCTTTCTATGAAAATCGAATCGCCGTCAATGTGTTAAAAAGATATCACATTTTAAAAGTGAAAGACGAAAAAAATTTTCTTATAATTACAAGTAACGCGAACCCTACGGGAATTCGCTGACCATTTTCTGAAAGAAAATTTAGTGTGATTATCATTCAAAATAATTTTCAATTGGATTATCTTATAGCGTAATCTCCTTAATTGCATGAAAGCTATGAAACAAAACATCCACTCTAGCGATAATCGTTTCATAAAAATATCCCTATATAGATTCATATGTAAACGATAAGCAAACCTCAAGTTTGAGTTCTTTGTCTTTGATTGAGTTTAATCAAGTAGAATACAGATATCTGACCATATTTAGTGGTTTGGAACATCATATTTTCTAACCTTGAACTCTGACCTGTTTGAACAAAATGGAGAGACAAACATTCATGTCTTTTTAAGCGTAATATCTATTGCTATACAACTGTTTCTTTAAGAAAATAGAATTAGATACGATTTAGATGCTTCACTTTGTTCATCAAGTTTAGTAGCATGATCAGGTGGCAATCACTCCAAACCACAATTCTATAAAGATAATATGTTTTTCCAAACTAAAGAATCTCCGACAGCTTCTCAAAGTTTTAGGACGACATGACTACATATATATTTCTGCTTACGCTACAATAGACAAATAACACAATATTAGTATTCATAATTCCTTTACTGGATATGCTCTGTTACATAAAATGTGTAATAAAAAATTATTTTTCCTCATAAATCGAGTTATTTGAGAATCTATTAAGGTACTCCAAATCTCACTTATTGTACTTATGATAAACTTTTTAAATCAACGACTAGTCGTTTCTATGTACGGCTTATTTTTCTGTCTATCTTCTGTCACATTAGGATTCTCATGCGCACATAAGTAGCTTACTCATAGGTTATCGATACGCAATCGAAAACTTCCAACACTCAGATAGCATTATGTAGTTTTCATCAGTTTTCAATTTCTTTTTTGTTTTTACAAAATGATATTTTGCCGGATTTGTTATCAAACAAGATTAATTAGACTCTTTGGAAAATCGACTTAAATTACTTGAAACCTATTTTAAACTATGCTATGAAATAACGTTTCAACTCAACGTCTAGTCGTTTCTATATTTAACACCGCTACATCCTTCACTATCAGTTTAGGTTTGAACCGAATAGATGCATCTCGTTTGAATTCCTCTCAAAAAGTTGCTGAACGTTTGTCAGTACATTCAATAAAGAACTAAAAAAGAGAAACTATTCAAAAACTGCTGCCAGTAGAATACACTACATTGTGGTCTAAGAAAAATCTTCGCCTAGTTTCAATGTTATTTCAAGGTTGATGTCTATGAAGATTCAACAACAGAACATCAAGCAGCCACCTGTTTTTTGTCACATATTTCTGTATAAATCTTACTCAAAACTCTGATGTATAGTAATGTACAAAGAAAAATGTTTTTATTAAAATCAATGTCGAACATTGATTCATGACCATCGATTATTCTTAGTTCAACCTTAAAATAACAAGAAGTTCATTAAAAAGCTAAGAAATACATCAAAAAAGCTTTTATTCACTTTGAATTCAGATTTCCCGTACTTTTTAACAGTTAGTCAAGTTTTATCAAAAGCTATAATTCATTCATTTATCGTTAATTAATCACTAACAATGTTGAAAAACTATCCTCAGATTTGGGTTTCCCATAGCAAATTATATTTGGTGACTTTTCACTGCACACAGTTTATATTATTTATTATTAATTATTTGGTAACAGCTATTCAGTCTTGATTTATCGATCCTCGGTTAGCTTTGATCAATCTTTTTAAGAACAATGCAAAAAAAACTATAAATTGCATATTTACTTACTCTTAACCTCAAAATTGACTCGAAATTCCAAGTCTATACCTGCGACAACCATTCAAAGAGTTTTCTTATAAAACATCATAGATTTTAAATATTAATCTAGGCGACACCATTTTCCTATTGGAGTGAAGACATAAACATGCGGACAATCTTTCGAAACAAACATATCTGCAAAACTACACACTTATTTTATACGATATGATCCATGCTACAATTTGGGAAACAAATTGTTATTATCTTAACAAAAACCTTCTGCAGTCAAAAATTCCTATAAAAATTTTTACAAAACCTAATACTATCGATCGATTTCTCGATCTGAACAATCTTTCATCAAACTTTATAAAGAATCACTATTTTTTAAAAGAAAAATATTTTTTACATTAAAAATTTTCCAAAATCATAAAAAAGCCGAGCGTGCCATTCGATTCTTCAACCACGATTACCTTTGGTCAAACTTTATAAAAAATCATTATTTTCTTTAAAAAAGCCTTTTTTAGCAAAAAAAACTATTCGGAAAAATTGAAAAACTAATAGTGCCATTCGGTTCCCCGACCCTGAAAACCTTTGGTCATACGTTGAGCGTTGAGTTGATCGTGAAGTGTGATTGTTTTATCAATTTTTCTAAGAACATGTTTTTTTGACCTTTGACCTCGCCGACAAGCAAGCAGGCAAACTATTTTTTTCATATAACCCTCTCTGCAGTCGAGGGAATATAATGTTTTTTTTGACCTTTGAACCCATTCTATATGATGTTTTTTTGACCCTGACACAAACCCACAAACAAACGAACAAACTATTTTTTTTCATATGACCCTCTCTACAGTCGAGGGAATATATAAAACTCTTTCAATCAGTTCTCACTTTATTAAACAGAAATGTTGCTTAAAGAACACATAATTTGATAGGCTTAGCTCATTAGTATGATCCCGATCATTTAATAGTAACGACATTGGTTTAAATTGCTAAGAATAAATTTACAATTGATTCATGTGAGTCTTTACTAAAGCAAAATTTTCGCGTTCAATTATGGGAACGGCTAGTCGTTCCACCGGTCAAGCTTCATTCAGCAGGTGATAATTCATAGTTCTAATTTGCCTTTTGCACGTTTCAATTATTTCAAGAAACTAGTCAAATCGTCATAGAATGCACCTATCAGTTGACTTCTAATATCACACAATGACTCCGGCCCCATTTTGCACCTGAGACAAAACTGCATGTTTTCAATATGCTGCCATTCTGCTCATACCGTTACCACGAATGTCACGTAATATACGACAAATTATCCCGTGAGATATTTTCTATATCTCTATTGGAGCACAGCTCCTATGCCTAACTACAGAAGAACAGCTAGTCGTTCGTCGACGCCTCTCCGGAGCGCCACTCACGGCTAGCTGTTCTATATATCAAACTTTATAGGGTAGCGAAGCTTTGTCTTTTAACCACTTAATTCTGCCATTATTCGCTTCTCTCAAAATACTCACTGATTTTCCTTAGAATAGGTAACTAAAATACAATATTCTCCCCAAACTTCAGACACCGAAACCATTTACCTATTCTTTGGTAGCCCAGTATTCCGCTCAATTCCGATTACAATTGCAGCTCCGAGATAATGCGTGCCATAAAACTCTCATAACTCTTTAAGTCTTCTCTGAAACACAAATTTTGTAGCTATTAGAGAGAACAGCTAGTTGTTCGTCGGCGCCACTCAGCGCTAGCCGTTTCATGTATCAAACTTTTTTCTCAACTCACAATTATTTTTCTACAATTCAGCTTTCTAGTGTTATAGGAAAATAATATAACAGCAAGTACAGTCGATTTAAGTCCTCGACGTCAATTACTTTTGATCGGATTTAAAAAAAAAATTCCTTTGTTAAAAAACCATTAGTCTCAAAAAAGTTTTAAAAAACTGGCATCACCAATCTATTCCTCGACTCCGGTTACTTTGGCCAAACTTTGTAAAAAACTATTATTTTCTTTAAAAAATCATTTTTTAAGCAAAACAAAATTATTTGAAAAAATTGAAAAACTGATAATGCCATTCGATTCCCTGACCCTGAAGAATCTTTCATCAAACTTTATAAAAAAATCATTTTTTTTTCTTTAAAAAAGCCTTCTATGACGTAAAAAATTCATTTGGAAATTTTAAAAAATTAATAGGCCACTCAATACCCGATTCCAAAAACCTTCAGTCAAACGTAAGCCGTCGAGTTGACCTAAAACTTGCGATTCTTCGACCGATTTATCTACGAACAGGTTTTTTTGACCTTTGATCCCGACGACCAGCCAGCAAGCAAACTGTGTTTTTTCATATGACCATCTCATCAGTCCAGAGCATATCTTTTATAAAAAACTATTAATCACAAAAAATTTTGATAAACTAATATCAGATTCGGATTTCTCAGCCTCGTCTACCTTTGCGTCAAACAAATATTTTTCAAAACGGGTCTGCGACCAGCGACGGATACAGAAACTCATTTTCGTTTTTTCCTATCGTCGGCCCCTCAGTGGAAGGAATACACGCTTCTCACGAAGTTAATACTACCATATACCTGCATTGATCACATCGGGTATTACCACCATAAGCAATGGTGTTCATCACACACCATGGTGAAACCAGCAATCCGTCAAAAATTGCATGTTTCCCACAAAAAATACCAAACCTCACCAATTCCTAACATCCACGGATCAATTCAGGTATCACCACCATAAGCAATAGTATTCATCACACACCATGGTGAAGCCATCCATTAGCCAAAAAATACCTCTTTTCAATGGAAAATATCAAACCTCACCAATTCCTAACATCCATTGATCAATGCAGGTAGCACCACCATAAGCAATGGTGTTCATCACACATCATAGTGAAAACCTTGATTCGTGAAAAAACACTTCTTTTCGATGAAAAATACCGAACCTCACCAATTCCTAACATCCATTGA
>JAJEKB010021243.1:93582-135460 GCA_022393335.1 Macrotrachela quadricornifera | reverse complement strand
TCTTAGATAATTGAACTAAATTGATCTTATGTAATTTTAATATACGAATTCAAATAAAAATGTCGAACCAGAATTTTGACACTGACTTCACCAAAAGACAATCAAAATAGAATACAATACATTTTAGTAAGTCTTTCATAAACGACATGATCTTCATTTATATAAAATTCATATATGATTTGTTTTATCGTAAGAAAAAAAAGAAGAAAAGAGATAGAGAAACAGAATAAAGATGACAACAATTACATATAATAAAATATCGACTGTAGTCTCTCTATATTTTCAATAATCTGTACATACACACACACATACATGTAAACAATCTGAACTTACACATCCGAGACCAAAATAAGAGGATGATACATAAATATACATTGATAAAGAGAAGAAAGAACAAACGAAAAAAAAAAACAGTGCACAAAACAAAAAAGTTATGCTTGCTCGGACATATTTCTTTAATGATTTATATATGTATATATATATAAATATGTGTGTATAGAATTCTGAACAACACCTGAGTTTAGAAGAAAATAAAATCTTTCAATCATTATTATGATTGTTCATTATCTTTTTTGAATATTTTATTTTGTTCATGTTCATCATCATTATTATTGTCTAATTTACGTTTATTTGTTATTAATTGTGAATCACTGTTATTTTCTTCTTCGTCTTCATTTTCATCTTCATCATCATTATACTGATTAGCAATACTTGATAAAGCTGGACTCTAGAAATAATATAGAATAAATGAAATTTCAATAATTTTTATTATAATTCTTCTTTTTACCTTGGTATATGGAGATGTAGGTTCATTTGTTTGGGATGATGTAGGAGAAGATGTATCAACTGGAGGTGCGGTTATTGATGAACGTTGAATATGAATACTAATAACAGGTTTATTATAATGAGAACGTGTTGATGTTGGTAATTCATCATCATCATCGTCATTATTTATTGAAGAAAAACGAGATCTTGGTGGTTCACTGGTTGAAATTGCACTAGATATTTCTGGTTGACTATCGTCATCATCCGAATTATTATTAAATAATGTATTATGATTAAATGATGTTATTTTATTTTCATCTGCATCATCATTAAACCAATTTTCTTCATCAACATCAAGATCACGTTCATCTTTTCGAAGACGTTCAATGGATAAAAGATGATTAATATTTAAATTATCATGAAAACGAGATGTACTACTTGTTGGTGAACTAGAAAAAGAAAAAAAATTTTCGAATTCTCATTACAGATGTTTCTTATTAACAATTAATTCTTCTGTAGGGAACTCGATGTATAATCTAGCCCAAGACTAAAGTTAACTCTTAGCCAAGCAAAACCCTTTTCGGTCTTAGAAATAATCGGATTTTATTGAAAACAATGTAAGATATATCATCAACATCGGAAATCAGTGGAACATGGAAGTATTATTCCGCATCAGATAGTTTCAAAATTTTTCCCGATGATTTACGTCTGTTTCCTGCCGGAAAAAATAAAGGAAATTGACCGAAAGTCGCCGGAGACTCTCTACTCCGGAATCCTGCTTTCGTATACCATTGATTTCCGATATAGTTCTGTTGTCTCATGTGAATTTTTAAATTAATGAAATTTTTACGATCTGACTTGGACACTAGTCGCAGGTCTCTTAGAATCTTTGAGTGGAGTTTTTCATTAACCCTTTCACCCCGATTCAATTTTCATAGAACGTATTTAGAGATTAAAATATGAAATATATCGTGAGCCACCGGTGGCTCACATCGGGGTGAAAGGGTTAATATAAATGTCTAATGACTGAAATCTTGAGATACAATTTAGATTCTTAACATATACAACTGATTTTTAAAATAGATAATGATAATTTTTTCATAAATACCTATCATCGAGCATTCGTTCTCTTCTATCTTTATGAGTATCATAACGTAATTTTAAATCATGAAATGTTTTCACATAAGATATGGATTCAAAATCTGAATAGAAATTTTCAACAAAATAATTAATTAATGTTTTAATATCTTCCTATAATAAAAAAAAAGAAAACATTATATAATAATAATAAAAAAAAATTTTTTTTTTTTAATACTTGTCGAATAAATTCAAACAATTCAATTAATGCTGAATTTAATAAATTATAACGTCGTTTATTAGCTTTAAATGCATCGACAATAGATGCGAATAAATTATTTCGAGCAATTGCTAAATTGTACTGTTCATCTTTTAAACCAATAATTTTTCTTAAGAATCGAAGTGCACCTAAAAAAAAACAAAAAAAGATATTTTTTTATGAAATAAAAAAAAAATAATTTTAATATATATTTACTAAGTTGAAGAAATTGATGTTTAGATTTTAATAATACAAGTACACGTCTTAATAAATCTTTTTTATTAAGAAAATTTCTCATATGATATGTATGATGTTCAACACAAAATGTTATAAAATCAAGAATTAAATTTTCTAATTGTGCTATATGAAAATCATCACGAGCTAATTTAAGATCACTTGAATTAGCCATAAGTGGTGCAAGCAATACAGACATTGAACGAAAATAAAAAAATGATAAAAATTCGGTTTTTTCACTTATTGATACAGCCATCATATTTTCTGGATCAATTAATAATTTAAGATAATTCATTAAATTAAGTGCTCCACTTAATTCTAAAACAAAAATATCAAGAAATATATTATTAAAATAAAAGTATTCGAATAGTCTATAAAGAATTGCATTTATTACAAGTTTTTCTTCATTGTTTCCTTTATTATAAGACTTCTCAAGGTCTTCTCTTCCTTCCTCAAAAATCGATCACAGTAGTACAAGCGAGATATCTATTCAATAAGAATCCACAAATCGTTCGTTTTGTCTGCAAGTATTCTCTGTGGACTTCTATTCAATTTATATAATTTCTTTTTTATTTGAAAGAACATCTCAAGACATAAGTCCTACGGGAGTCTTCTTTTTGAAACTCTTCTTTATTAAGTGGAGAAAAAGGTTGACAAGTTCATTCACTTGAAAAGTGGCGCTTTTTTAATATAATGATAAAAAAAAGTCTCATTTAAAAAATGGAGTCTCATAAGTCCTGACATTTTTGACGATCCTTCAAACAAAATAAAATATTTGGGTTAATATAGTACTGTGATAGAATGCTACTGTAAATACGGAAAACTGTTGCACGTACAAAAACATGCGTAGTAAAATTACTACATTCATAGGCAAAAATATAAACAATGAAACCGAAATTTTCAGCTCTATACGTTTTATTAGGAGGGAAATCATGTTTCAACAAAATGAAGAAGAAAATAATCGATTAGTGATTATATATAAATGTAGTTTTGAATTTTTGTGATTGAATATTTCATTTCATCTATTCATTTGGTCACAATACTTAGAATGGTTATCTGTGAACGGGGAGCAAGCTAACAAAAATGGGAAAAAACAAATTCTTGGTCAAAGTGATGATCAAGTTCTTCTAATAGGTCTAAAATGTAACAATTATAATAATCAAGAAGAAATTTCAAAGATACTAATAACATAATTCTTTATAGACTATTCGATATATATATATCTTTTGTTATATTACCTGGATCGGGATCACTTTGTATTTCTGATATAACTAAATTAAGTAATAATTCATCATCATCTTGTGTTGATTGAGTTTCTTGTAACATATATTCACGTACTGTTGATGGATTACATTCAACTATGGAAGTAAATACATCAAGTGCAGCTTGTTTTGTTGTTATATCATCAAGAGTCTATTTTAATTAAATATTATTGATTTTTTTCTTAAAATTATATCTATTACTTACAAGTATCACTTGAATTACATTTAGAATACCATGAGTAGCAAGTGCCTAAAATAAAATAATAATGATAGATAAATATTAGAAATAGACAAGACACAGAGAGGATCAGTTTTCTCTTGGATATCTGTTTTTGTTATTCTAACGAAGTCTATATAGTTAAATCTTTTTTATTTTCTTTATTTAATGTCATAGAGATGAAATAGTAATTGTGATATACATCCAAGTCGAAGAAAACAAAATTTCTACACGACCTTAATCGACGAATCATATAACTGGGTATCACGATAATATATCTCCGCGACCGTATATGACGTAAAAAAAAGATCATTATGACTTTTTAGGTGCTCCATTGATATCTATTGAATAACATACAACAGATTCTAATTGATTTTATACATACCCTATATATTGATATTATGAAGAATTTATTAACCTTTAAAAGCTAATCTAATAGGTTCGTTTCTTTTATAGAAAATTCGCTTTTATAAGATAGAAAATATTACAGCTGAAAAAAGTTCTCAATAAAATAGATTGAAACCATTTTTATTATAGCTATGAGTCATCATGTGTTGACATTTCTTTCGTGACCTGACACAGAACAATGATAAACAATGTTTTTACCGATAAACACGGGTTAACAAGGAAATGTCCTCAGGTGTCACGTATGATTTTAAATACAATATAAAGCAAATTATTAGATTAGAAGAACATTATTCCTGATGTAAAGTAGAAGAGTGAATACTTTACATCATGAACTATCCTTGCCGATGTCTATTATCTGACATATTTTTTATTTAAACCTGCGATGACATCTGAGATTCATCTCTTCGTAAGATTTGAAATATGATGAGTTAAGTGAATGGATCTATTCGAGTTGAAATGATTTCTGCTACATACTTGAAAGAAATTATCTCGATTTTGTTGTTGTAATGTTTGTGAAAAAACACAAAATTCTTTAAGAAATAACATAAGATCTTTTCGTTTATCATCTGATAAATTTTCATCTTTTAATGTTATAAATAATTGGCTAAGAAATTTTGGATCTTCCTAAATAAATAAATAAACATAAATAAAAGTAAAATTTAATAAAACAATAATTTCTTACATAAAGTAATGTGACAATTTCAACTTTATTAAAAAATAAAAAACTATTCATTGTTGACAATAAATTTTCTTCAAATAAACTTGGTGCTGGTAAAATAGCATCTTGTATATATTGTACTCTATATGTTTGATGAATTTTTGTTAATAATTCTTGACTACCAATTGGTATAACTTCTTTAAATGTTGCTTTTTTATTTAAAAAATCTCTATGATTTCGTTTTGTTTTCATATCTAATGGTAATTCATATTCTAAACAACCAATTATATCCATTATAAATTCTTCACTAAATAATATTTCAAATAATGATGATTTATTTAAATAAAATATTGAACGTATTATTTCATATAATTGATGTAATGAATCAATATTTTCTAAATCTTCACACATATGAAATAGATCAATTAATTTTCGTATATAATTTCCTGATTCAATTGCACGTGATAATAAATCTCGTCGTGATGCATCACGAATTTTTTCTAGTGTAAATAACTCACATAATTCACGTAAATGTGATAAATCAACTGGTGGTAAATTTATTGTTGATGGTAAATAATTTTCATTTGATTCAACACATTCTTCATCAGATTCATAGATTGCGGAATCATTTGTTAAATTATTTGTATTAGTTGAAAATGAAGATGAATCTTTTCCTTGGACCTAAAATGTTTCAAAAATTATATTTATTATTAATTAATGGATAATATTTACATCACAGATATTTTCCCATATATCATCACAACCAACTTTTTCTTGAAAACTTAATGCTAAATCATATTTTTCACCTTCGGACCAGACGATTAAAGTTTCCTAGAACAAAAAGACAAAAAAAAAAATTTAATTTGATATTAATTTTTCATTAAATTAACTTGTTGTTTTTGATATTTTGTATGAAGTTGAATTTTAGATTCAAGTAATGTTGAACCATCAACTTCTGATTTAACAATAATTGAATGACTTTTATTAAGTGCTGTTGGAGATATACATGTAACAAAACCAGTACCACGATCATCCCATTGTCGTTCTTCATTTAATGTATAAAGTTTAACACGTGATCGATTGTTAGGTGTAGGTGTCGAAGAAGCACTCATTATCTAAAATAATTCAATACTAATTCTTTTTTTTCCCTTATTATGTAAGACTAATCAAAAAAAACTCGAAGAAGAATTACTAGCATTTGTCATGTAAAAGAGTAGAATGGGAAAAGAAGTAAAGAACGAAACTAACAAACAATAATATCAAGAAATATTAACCAATAGAAGTTAAGTATATGTCCCTTTTGAAAATTTATTTATTTTTTATTCTTATTATTAATAAATTATTCTATGAGAATCATAATATTTTTATATTTAATAAAGAATCAAATAAATAATTTCAATTTTATATTATAGAGGGCGTTACATGTTCAAATAACATGTCTAAAATCTATGTAGGTGAAGCTGGCGATGGATTCGAATAATTCCACCGACGGATTCGCTTAGACCCAAGTATCTGATTTTTCATAGGTCAAACAATGTTTTTGTGAAACTTCGATGCGAATAGATCATTTCGTACAAGACATTACATTGTAGTATATTCGTGGATTATTTGTTGCAATAATTTCTTTTAAATAATTTTATTTCTCTGTATTCAGTATCATAAGACTCTCTGAAACCACCGTTTAGATAGACTATATTTGATTCATTGTTCAAAAAAATTGATAGAATTTTCTTCACCCATAACGAAAAATCTCTGTAGTTGCTCAAAAGTGTTTGAACTTAGACTACTTTTATCCTGAAAATTATGCTGAATCAGAAAATATACTCGAACTTGATTCATCTCCTCATGTTTTAAGATCATTTTACTTGTTTCTTGATCTATTAGGAAAACATGAGTAACAAAAATAAATCGTAGAAAAGCTATTTCACGCACCAATTTAAGTTCACCTTAGAAAACGATCACCTTTTCTACGATTCATTATTCTAAGAGGGATATATTCGTTTGTCTGGAACTTTACAATATTTTAAATCGAAATTCACTGATTTACTTTTGTTACTCATATTTTCTTATAGATCAAAAAACAAGTAAAATGATCATAAAACGTGAGGAGACGAACCAAGTTCGAGTATATTTTTCTAATTCAGTATAATCTTTATGGTAAAAGTAGTTTGAGTTTAAACACTTTTGATCAAGTATAGCGATTTTTCGTTATGAGTGAAGAAAATTCTGTCAGATTTATTGAACAGTAAATCAAATATGGTCTGTCTCAATGGTGGTTTCCGAGAGTCTTATAATATTGAATACGGAGAAATAAAATTTTTTAAAAGAAAATATTGCAACAAATAATTCACGAATATACTACAATGCAATATCTTGTACGAAATGATCTATTTGCATCGAAGTTTCGCAAACATATTGTTTGACCTATGGAAAATTTGGTTCTATCAATGGATACAGCTCATCAAGTTGTATCTGGAACACCAATGAAACATTTTAAACATAGGTCTAAGCGAATCCGCTGACAGTTTTACCTACGCATAGAATTGACTCAATATATATATATATGCTACATGTTATGTCAATCAATAGTAACATTACTGAGTTGGCTTTTCTCAATAATAATTACTATGTATTTTATGAGATGTATTCTTATCTCATATTCTAGTTCAGTGAATCTCTACCTAATATTGTAGAAAATTCGCTATTGAATAAAATATTCCTATGATAAATATCTTGTTTTTTCGCAAAATTATAAAAACTTGTTACCTATGAATAAAAAAGAATGAGAAAGTTTTTCTATGTGTACACAGATGGAAGATTCCGGCGTCCAGATACGGTCAGGAACCGCCCATTTCTGTGCAGGAAAATGGCCGGAATCTATCGGAAAAAACACGAATCAGGAAAGCAATATTCCAGATCGGAAACTAATCGTACCAGAAGCGGTGTATTCCAAGCATTTTCTTGGAGAAAGTCTCAATACATCATAATAATGAATCTCAAAAATACTTTACAATCAAATACAATACTCAAAAATGTCTTTTTCATAGTCAAAAGCCTCCTGAGACCTCTGAATAATCCGATCTAATTATTTGAATCATTCTACTCTAATAAGTAGTAATGATACTTCCGATAGGAGCCAGAAGTTCCATTGAGACTCCATGATGTCTGATTTAGACGTTTCGATGATCTGCTCTCCTGAATAATGATCATACTACCGATTGGAGCTAAAAGCCTCATTAACAATCAAAGAGACTTCCGTAAGACTTTTCGAGAATCTGACCTGCTGAATAGTAAGCATACCACCACTTGAACCAAAAAGTCTCATTGAGACTTCTCTAAAACATGATCTAGTGAAGGCTTCTCAAAGACCTAAATTAATGCGTAATAATCATAATTCTCATAAGAGTAAAAAGTTTCATCCAGCCTATTCAATCTGGAACTCTAGTGACCAGGCCTAGCATCTCAATGGCTAGGCTAATCAAACTATTTTGGAAATAATGTATAATCGAGGGTGAAGTTAAGCGTGACGCTTAAGAAACCAAACCTCACCCGAAATATGTATCATACCGAAAATGTATGGAAATGTGCATCCTCAGTATCTAAAACTCACTCCCGGATATAGACTAAAATATTCAAAACAAAACGCTTAGTAGGCAGTCGACCTAAAGCCACAATGAGACGTCTCAATACTATAGAAAATCTTTACGAGAGAATTTTCTTTACCTCTCAGTCTCATGTATACAAGATAATCTACCTCTACGCTTCGCATTTTGGCTAAGCTCAAAAGAAACTCAAAATGACTTTTCATTTTATTAAAACGACCAAAAGAATCCTACCTGAAGTATTTTTCATATGAAAAAAGTATTACAATATGTGTGTGAAATATCTCAAACGGGCACTCTTATATAGGGTGACATGTTCGAAACAAAATGGTGAGTGAATAGTCGACCTAAAACCTCAATGAGACATCTCAATACTATAGAAGATCTTTACGAGAAAATATTTTTCGTTAATAGTAGTCATCAACGTCTGAGATGCAGAGGTGACATGAATGTTATTTATATAGATGAGAACCTTTGTGCAGTCTCATAGTTCACTTCATCAGTTGTGCTGAAATTTAGGCGGTGTTTTTTATGAGTCTTTTGATAGATCATTGTGCAGCAGATAAAAAAATAGCTGGAAAGATATCATGCTGTTGTAGTGAAGTAATTTATATAAATTTTCTAATCATATACTGTTGTAAAATGGATTGCTTTTATAACTTTCTAACTAAAAGAAGGTCCTAATCGATTTAAGTCGTAAAATTTTCATCAATTTATAGTATATTTTCAATTTCTAATATAATTTTCGGACGTTGGTTTTTGTCAAATTTTTTATAGCAATGAGTCGTAAGAAAATACTAAAAAAAAGAAACACTATTTTTAATAAGAGGTTAATTTATTAGCTAAAAGATCGTATGACTCAACACAGAGCTTGAGATTCCTATTGTTAGTTCGGAACTGGCAGATATGGTTGATATATATATGAGTACCATTTCACAATATAGGAATCAGCGAGAACAGAACGGAAAATGGTGATTATGGAACCGGGTATATAGCGCAAGATCCGAAAATACAGACCCGGGCGGACATGGCAGGAAAGTGAGCGGAAAATTCCGGTCGAATCCGATCCGTATGCTTCGACCTGAGTAACTTATCTTCTTCTATTCAGTGAAATTTTCTGATATGTATATAGTTTTGCTATAGAATTTTCAATATTTATTCTTCACTTATACAGTTAATCAGTATCAGTTATATTCTATGAAAGGAAACTGATAATATTGTAGTAGAGAGTGATATGTAAAAAATTTGTCGAATCATAAATATAGCTTCTAATATGTACTATGTTAGATATGAAGAACACTTCAATTCATTGAAATAGAAGTGATTAGTAGAGTATACATCACCAGTGAGATTATGACATCGTCATTTTGTCAGTTTAGTACATATTATACATTTGAAACTTTCAGGAAATATTTGCAGTCTTATAAGGATGCTGAGATAAAATGTTCAAGTGATTTTGATAATAAAAACATGATTTTCATTGCTACAAATTGGAAATCATCAAAAGTGAGATTCGGTAGATATCTTTTGACAATATAATATCTCAGCAATTTGAAAGATTCCTTTGATGAAAATTTTATTGGATCAAGCTTTTGAATGATGCATTTCACCAAATTCAAAGCACCTATATGGCTGAGATATGAGTAATGTAAAGTAAAGATAGTGTTTCATGTATAATCCTATTCCATTTTGTTGAATTAATGTCGGGTTAGTGTCTGCGATCACGGTTTATCAATACATATATGAAGCCAAAAGCTTGAGATATTGATAAAGTACAGCGAAGGTAAAGGACTTTTGGTCAGCATTGCGTCTCATTAATAAAAAAGAATGATCTAATAGTCTGCATTGCCGATGTCTTCATCTGTTATATGTCAGAATTTGAATCTTTTAGCCTTCTTTGTTGCATGGATACAAATACCTTAATATTTCGTAAATAATTTGAAGCTCCACTACTAGTTAATATCTATAATGTATATGAAAGTTTGACTGAAGTTAAACTATTCTTTTACAAAATTATTATAAGAGATATAACTCGCAAAATTCGATTATAAAGCAGCAATTTAAAGACCACCAGTTGACTAAAGAGGAAATTAGAAGTTAAATACCATTTCATATATATCAAACTTGAAGTCAAATATTCACTTTTATGAAGATGAGAGCACTATCCTACGTGAGGATGAGGGAGCAGTTGTATAGTTAAATACTTGAATACTTGAAAAGGTAATTGAATAGTGGAATTCAAATTTCAAGTTTGACATTACTGATAATCATATAACATATAATTTAATCTAAGTAAAAATCTCTTTATTTAAGAGTACAAATATTGTAAAACTATACAAAATGAATATAATACAAAAAAAAGATGGAATGATTAAGAATAGGAATTATAAACATATTGAGATTAAAATATTGATCAATGAATGAGTAATGTAACAAAAACCATAAAAAAAAGAAGTAATAATGATGCACGTATATTATTTGAACCAAGCTAAAATAAAATAAAAAATAATCAAAAATATACATAAAAAAAAACATACAACAACATATCGATTGCATCGATCTCCTTGACAACATTCAACACACGCCCAATCTTCATACCAATTACGTGTACAAACAGTTGCCAAACCATAAAGAACTAATAATTAAATTTTATTATTATTTTAAATTTATTAAATAGTTATTACTTACGACGAGTACATGCATCTCGTGTATCACATCCTTTTGATATATAATGACGACGTTCACCACGTGGTGTCCTGAAATTTATAAATAATATTTTATTTAATATTAATTTTATTTAATTTCTACCATTCATGTGGTGTTGTCCAAAGAATTAATGTTGCACATGTATCTTCATATCTTTGACACATACGAACAGTTTTTATACATTTATCATCATTACCTTCTTGTTGTTCACATACATAACATTCAAGACCATTTGTAACTAAAAAAAAATAATAATAATACATAAAATAAAAAATAATTCCAATTTACTTGAAAGAAAGCCAAGAATTAAAATAAAATTAATTAAAATCAAATTCATGATCTTTCTATTCAAACTATACAAGGACAAACATATCGAACATTTCATACTATTTAAAAAAAACCTGATTGGTTATTTTAGAAGAATGAATTATTAATTTATAAATGAAAGATGGCGTGAATTATAGAATTTATATTTATATTTTATGTACTATCTTACTTTCCAATTGGAATGTATTCATACAGCTTTTGATAATGTATCTTTTGAAAAAAATAAAATAAAAGATTTTATCATGATATTGCATACATTTTTGTGCATTTGATATATCTTCATACAATGAAATCTAACGTTATTAAGTCTAATGATTCTAACAATCATGGAATACATTCCTACTAATGCTCAAAGTTGCTAGAAAATCAGTTTTTTTCGTAATTGTTTTCTTCTATGAAAATAGATAAAAGAAGCTTTGATGCATGTTAAGATTATATTAGATTAACAAAAAAAAATACTTCAATAATCAGTTCACTTCACATTATACTCCGCACAGTAAGTTTTAGTATATGTATTGAGCTTTCATAGGGGATACATAGATGATTTTCAATTCAAATATGACAATTATGTTTATTAACCGATGTAGACAATGATGATGTGAATAAAAAAAAAATTTTCAACCACATTGTATAACAAACAAATTTTCTAGATATTATTCTCAGTATGTAAGGTATTCAAAATTTAAGATATATATTTTAATAATAGCCTTAACAGACGAGAATAATATACTGATGAAAGTCTACCGACAAGATAAATAAATAGAAATAATCATAATTCAATAAGTAGTTTATGTTTGCATATTTTATTAGTATTACGCATTTATTTTCAAAAAAAAAACTCTCTTTTGTATTTTCTATCTGTAAATATTTGTTTTCTAATACGTTGAATTTTAATAAAGATTTGAATAGGAAAAAAATTAATAATATCGTTTTCATATTGCAAAGAAATATCACGCCACCTTTAATAGTCATATATATGGTTCATTTTATATTATATATTATCATTGATAATATAAATTAGTTTGTTATTTATTTGACATATTTTTATGATTGATGAACAAAATCTACCAATGAAAAAAATGTTTTTTTCTTTCTTTTATTTCACCTTGTCTTTTGTAATAGGCAAGAAAAGTTCTTCAATAGTATTTTAATTATGGGAAATACTGATTCAAAAATCGATTTTCGTGTAGCTATTGTTCAATTAACATCACATAGTCAAGTACTAAAAACAAATTCTTTGAAAGTAATATTATTTATTTTTTTCTTTCTTTCTTTTAAAAAAGCAAATTGAATCAAATGATGAATCGTTTTGGGATCAATTTTGGTCGGATAAAATAACTAATGTTCAAGATGTATTTACATTAGTACCAGCTGCAGAAATTCGAGCATTACGAGAAGAACTACCATCAAATTTAGCAATATTATGTAATAAATTAGTTGATCGATTACAATTAGCTGCGGAACATTCATGTCAAACACAACGAGATCAAACTGCTGGTTAGTATATTTCTGATATTTATTTATTTATTTATTCGTTTTTTTTTACACTATAGCAATTAATTGTGTTCGATTACTTACTCGTTTATTACCATATATATTTGAAGAACCGGAATGGCGTGGTTTTTTTTGGTCGGATATTCCTATTGGACAACAACAACAAACAACAAATGGAGTATGAAGAATAATTTTAATAAAATTAAATAAGATATTATTTATATGAATTTATAGGAACACAGTAATAAACCACCATTAGCTGAACGACTTCTTCAAACATTAGCAGTAAATCAAAATTGATTTATTTATTTATTTTCATTTTCTCTTTTTGAAAAGGATCTTTTATTCTGTCCGGATTTTACTGTTTCTTCAAAGAAGAAAAAAGGACCAGTAAAGCATATTTAATAATAATAATAAATTAATAAATGAGTATTTTTTTGTTTATATTTAATTTAGGATAATCCAGAAGATATACATACAATTGATAGTTGTGAATATATATGGGAAGCTGGTGTAGGCTTTTCTCACTCACCTGTACATGCACCAAGCAACGATCGAAATCGAACAGAAATTCTCAAACTTTTGCTTACTTGTTTTTCAGAAACAATTTATATGACTCCATCAGGTTATTTATCTTTCACTAAAATAAATACATTTATACTATGAGTTATCTAAAGACAGATTAAATGTCAATACGATAATCAAAAATTTTAAATACTATCAATAATTGCTAAAAATATACCCAAAAACGGAATTAGGAAACATATTTCACAAAAGGAGATCTTGAACATGTTTTTAATAATTATTGCCAGTATTTATCCTTTTTGTTTATTGTACTGATATTACAGAATAGAGTCCTGAGTGGGTTCAACTTTTTAAACCCACACCCGACCCGATTTGAGAAATTTATCGTATTCATTATATTATAATATCTGATGTGCAGAAATACACAAGAAAACCTGAGTTCATACAAAACAACTTAAAGTTTCTTTGCTCTACTATTCGAAGATCTCTATGATTTTCTTTGAAGTTCATTTTTAAACAACATCAGCAATAGGGTTAAAATATCAAACAAAAATACGTTTTTTTTAATTTATGAAGAAATGTCGCTTGTATTCATATATTGTCTTTGTCGTCAATATTAGCTAGCCAATTTGTATCTTATTATTCTTCGTATACAGAATAAAAAAAACATGTAGTGCAGTAGCTTATATTATCAAATAATGTAACTCAATAAAATCTTGACATGTTTCAAATATAAACTCGCACCCGCCCGCGGGTATAGAAACTTAGAGAATTATTACCAATAGAATCTCGAAATTGAGAAGAATGATTTTCATAGTTATCCATATATTCTCAACTATTTATTATTATCTTTAATAGAAATGCAATCTCATCCAAATAAATGGTTAACTTATTTTACATCCGGTCATAATCGGTAAATAATTTTCTATATTTAAAATAAAAAAAATTCTATTTTGATTATCATACTGTTTTTTTTTTATTCAGTCAAACATTACCATTGTTTACATCATTAATAAATATTGTATTTTCTTATGATCCTGTTGGTTATTTACCATATAATTATCTTTTATTTACTGATACACGTGAACCTCTAGTCGAAGTAGCTGCTCAATTATTATGTATAACACTTGATAGTAATAATTCATCAACATCAAATGATCGAATATCATCACCATCATCATTATCACCAATAGATGATGAATGTTCAAATTTATTTATTAATTATTTATCACGTATTCATCGAGATGATGTAAGATATTTGTTTGTTTTTTTGTATAATTATTAAAAAATGTATATGAATATATATATTTAGGATTTTAGTATTTTATTAAAAGGTTTTTGTCGATTATTAAATAATCCACTTATTCAAACATATTTACCTGGTTCATGTAAAAAAATTGGTTTTTATCAAGAATTACTTATTTTATTTTGGAAATTTTGTGATCGAAATAAGGTTTTAATTAATAAAAGAGATTTAAAATTATTTTTTAATTCTATATTTTTTTTTCATTTAATTAAATAGAAATTTTTATATTATGTTCTGAAATCTAGTGAAGTACTTGATGTACTTGTACCAATACTTTATTTTCTTAATGATGCTCGTTTGGATACATGTAAATAAATTTTCTTAATTAAAATTTTTTTTTAATTTTTATTTTATTTAGCTAAAACTGGTTTAATGCATATTGGTGTATTTATTTTACTTTTACTTAGTGGTGAACGAAATTTTGGTGTACGATTAAATAAACCATATATAACACGAGTACCAATGGATATATCTGTATTTACTGGAACTCATGCAGATTTATTAATTATTGTATAAAGATATATATATATATATTTATAAGAAAAGAAAAGAATATTTATATTTTAGGTTTTTCATAAAATAATTGTTTCAGCACATCAACGTTTACAACCATTATATGATTGTTTATTAACAATTATTGTTAATGTTTCACCATATCTTAAAACTTTATCAATGGTATCCAGTAATAAATTAATTCATTTACTTGAAGTTAGAAAAATAATAACAAAAAAAAAAAGAAGATTATTTATATTGAAAAAATTATTGATTTATTTAGGCATTTTGTTCTCCATGGTTTCTTTTTGCTGCATCAGAAAATCATCATCTTGTTTTTTTTCTTCTTGAAGCATTTAATAATCTTATACAATATCAATTTGATGGTAAAATTTTAGTTTTATTTTATTTTATTAAAAATATTATTTTTAGGCAATGCTAATCTTGTTTATACAATAATTCGTAAACGACAAGTATTTTTTTCTTTAAGTAATTTATCTACTGATACACAAACAATAACAAAATTAAATTCAAAAATTTCTACAAATTCATTTTTAAAATCAAGTCCGGATAGAAATGAAATTAAAAAAAAAAATCTTTTTGAATTAAATTCAAAATCAAATACTGATGATGAATCAACATTAAGTAAAGAACTTTCACAACAATCAATAACAAAAACAATTAATAATGCAATGACAACAACTCTAGCAGAAACACCATGTTAGTAAAATCAAGATTCTATTTAGTTTTTTTTTCTTTCAATATATTCTAAAACTCTCTTCTAATTTATATATAAAATATTTTATTTCATAGCTATTCACAAAATGACGGAACGTACATTAGCTGCATCACCAAATTCAGACAATGAACAAAATCAACAATCTGTTATAAATAAAGAAATATCTCCACCATCAACTCAAGTATATTTAATTCTTTTGAAAACAAAAAAAAACCTATTTCATTTTCTATAATTTAGCCTGCTTCACCAACATCATCACATGTTGGTTCTATTTCAAGTCAAATTCATCAATCAGATAATGGAATTTGGTCTCCAACATCTGAATGGGCACAATCATGGAAAGGAAAATTACCATTACAAACAATAATGCGTCTTCTACAAGTTCTTGTACCACAAGTTGAAAAAATTTGTATGGATCGTGGTTTAACAGATGAAAGTGAAATAATTAAATTTCTTCAACATGGTACACTTGTTGGCCTTTTACCAGTTCCACATCCAATATTAATTCGTAAATATCAACCAAATTCTGGTACAGTTATGTGGTTTCGCACTTATATGTGGGGTGTTATTTATCTCAGGTAAAATGAAAAATAATAAATGTTATTAAAGAAAATAAATTTTGTTTTTATTTTCTATAGGAATGTTGATCCGCCTATATGGTATGATACAGATGTAAAATTATTCGAAATTCAGCGAGTTTAAGAACAAAATTTATTACATTTATCTTTTCTTTTTTTTCTGTTTATTTATTTTATCGTTGTCATTGCCGTTTTTTGTTTTTATGCATAATCTTTTATTTTATTCCATCTTTTCTTTTTTTTTTCTAAACATTCATTTTAAGCATTGATAAGAAAACATATTATTAGTGAAGTTAATTGAGCAGTTCGTTTTATTATTATTCTTATTATTGTCGTCATTGTCATCATCGTCTTCATGTTTTCGTGAATGTTAAAAGAAGCAAAATATAAACATGATACTGATCATCAATTAGAAATTTGTTCTTTAATATGCAAAAGAAAAAAGTAACAAGAATAACAAAACATATAAAAACAAAAAACTTGTTTCATATGTCGGGTGTATTTATTCTTTTTAAAAGAAAAAACTGCGAGCTCTTCAATTTAACTACTTGAAATAGGCAAAAAAAAACAGTTGTATTTCGTTATCGGCATCATTGAATTTCGTATTGTTTTGCTATGATTACAATTCCACCTATTTCGTTTACGTTGTTTTTTTCCTTTCTGGCAATTTATTCATTTAAACATAGTTTTTCTTTTCTTGTGTTATACTTTATGTATATATTGACACATCATCACTGAAAATTAGTCTCGTCTAACGATGTAATATTATTGTTTTTATTCATCATCGTCTTCATCTAATGAATAGGAAGAAGTAGTCCTATTCGACAGGGGCAATTATCGCTTGTCTATGTCTATGTCTATTGGTAAAATAAAGGTGAGAAAGGAAAAAAAGAAGAAGAAGAAGAAGAAAAAAAGAACGTAGATCGTATCAATAGTCTATCAATCGTATTTCTTCGATTTCTTTCTTTTTTTTTTGGAAATTTTTTTTATGTAATCATCGTACGTAAAATAAATGTCATGTTTTATTAATATTAGTAACATTAATTATTTGTCGAAATATAAAAAGAAAAAGAAGTACAACTTATAAGTGATGAAACCAATTGAAACGGTATTTCCTTATGTTTTTTTTACTCATAAAATGCGTAATTGAAAAATTGAATATATAATGTTTTTTTGTGATTTAAATAGAAATGCATGTAAGTATATACAAAAACAAAAGAAGTTCTTGAAAAAATAGAGAAAAAAAACACGAAAGACAAAAATGTCAGTTGTTCGTATTACAAAAATAACATTTGCTTCAAAAATTCTGTTAAGATCATCATCAAAAAATATTAAAAAACCACAAAATGATGAAAAATTTTTTAACCTTGATAAATACCTTCAATAAAAAAGAAAAATCATCTCAATCCAAAGCGTATTATTTTTATTCTTATTCTTCTTCTTCTTTTATTTTTTTTCTTCTTTTTTTCTTATATGTTGACTGACCTAATTCTTTTTTTTTATTTCTTCTCTTGCGACAACTTGTTTCCGTTTTTTTTTTTCTCCTCTGAGAAATCAATTGCACGGTGTGCAGGTCAGCATACGTGTATTGTTTGCTCCTCTCCGTCATTCTTCTACTATTATATGAATGAATATGATTGTGTAATCATAGGATTGCCAGTCGTCATCATCATCATCATCTATCAATAGAGACAATGAGAACAATACTTTCTAAACATAGATTAGTGAATTTTAAAACTGATTTTGTGTTACAAATTATTGATAGAAATGTTACGATTGAATATATCAAAGAGATCAGTTCATATATATATATACAGATATTATTGTTAGTATACATTAGAATTAAATGTCCATTTTGATTTCATATGAATAAAATATTGAGTGTTTTATGTATGTTCAAAAAAGAAAAATCTATGAGAAAATTGAATCAGATGTGAATAGAAAGAGAAGTAGTTAAAATCTATTTGAAAAGGGCAAAAGAGTCATAAAGATTCGTTTGAGAGTAATCGTTACAGTGACGTGTGTATAACATTGTTTTATAGACATCATATGATGAATTGAATTAAAGGTTATCATCATCATTTTGTTTTCAATTGATGATATATATATATATATATATGTATTCTTGAAGGTTTTGTTTACCTGATGTATTATTCATATGTACAATCTCATCTAACAAAATGTGTTGAACATTCTTTCTCTTTTTATTTCTATTGTTAACTTGATCTTTTCAACATGAAAGATATGTTTATGTTGAATATACATGTATATAGTCAAGTAAATATCATATAAAAAAAGTGAATGTTGTCATGTTTTGTATAAAGAAAAGAAGAGTTTGTATGTTTACAATAAATTTTAAGAAAACTAATTATTTATTCATATTAATAGTACATATACGTATTAACCTTCAATCTTAATATAGACAAAAAAAACGAACGGAACAGTCAGTGTTCGTCAATTTCTTTTTTTTTTTTCTTTTTTTTTTTTTTAATAAACACAAGACGGAGAGAGAGAGTATTGAAGAAAAGAAGAAAAAGTAATAGTGTATGCAGTAATAACAGTAGAGTTGTGTGACCTTGTATGGGTGTACGAGCTTCTCCTGCTGTTACAATAAATGTCTTGTTATTTTTTAGATGTGATCAATTTTTTTTTTGTTGTAAAAAAAATATGACTTGGTGTTCGAAAATTTATGAGATGTTTAATGGATGGAATGACGAAGAAAATATTTCATCATCAACAACAACAATTAATAATGTAGCTGAATCATCAAAAACAAAACGAACGAATTCAAATTCTTATCAACATGAATTTGAAGATAATAATAATAATAATAATACAACAATTATTCAACATGATAGTCCTTTTCTTGAAAGATCAGATTCTTTAACATATGCACATATAACAAACGAACAATTGTATAATAATGATTATTTAAAGAGGTATTAAAATATATTTACAGTAGAATAAACTTAATTGATTTTTTTTTCTTCTCTAGTCGTGATTATTGTGGAGAACATATTTGTGCTGATACACTTTTTTCTTGTCATCAACGTGATGGACAATATTATTATAATCCCGAACACAGATTATATGGCATTGCAACAATGTAAATTTATAATCCGGTTCTTTTCGTATTATTGATTTTTCTTTTTATATTTTAGTTCAAATACGTCACTCAATTTACCAAAGTATGTTTTTTTTCTTCTTTTGCCACCAACTGGTCGCTTTTCTTTAGCTTTTTTTTTGCTTCTTTCTCTATTATTTACTCCTCCTACTTATATTCATACAATATAATTATTCGATATCGATCATGAATATAAATTTTAAGGTTTACTCTATGTAATATATTCCAGGTATATGGGAAATACAGAAAATAATTTTCAACGACAACTATCACGAAGTTATTCACTTGAATTACCAATGGAATTAAAACAAACTCATTATACATTACCATCACTTGATAATGTATCACCATATGTCAGATATTCAGTAAATCAACATACAAATAAACAACTTGTGAATACAGACAAATCTCATCGATTTTCACTTAATCACGGTGCTATGCGTAATAGTCAAATTTCATTACAAAATCGAAAGGTATACATGTATTTTTTTTTTCTTCAATTGTATAAAATTCAAAGAGAAACGATATGAAATATGTTTGATGTCTATATATTACTTTGACCTTTTCTGACGTATTGTTAATATTAATTTTAGAGGTATATGACCGTGACCATTTTTTTGAATAATGTTCAATTATTAACTCAATCAAACTGGAGATTTTATTATCATAAAGAATAAGATTCGAAATATCTATCTTTAGAAATTAGACAACAAAAAAAAGACATTGGTATTACAATACATAATATATTAGTTGATCAAGTATTATTCATACAATGGTCATGGCCATTGAACTCTAAAATCGATATTAGTAATATTTCAATAAATTATAAATTCATACCACAGATTTTTCTATTGTAAAAACAGACAGATTATATATGTACTCATACTCTGGACGAACAGAAGGAGAGTTAATAAGAAAAACTTTTACCCTCAAAAAAACAGATGGTACATCTCATCACTAGAAGTTATATAACTAACTAATAAAGAAACAATACAGATGGTAATATCATAGTAGCAAAAATGACAAATTAGAACAAGTCAATTAGAAATTTATTCATATTTGTTCTACTTAAATTATTGGATAATTCATAATGATTTGTATTGTTAATTTTACTTTTTAAATTTCTTTTCGATTATCTTCTTGATTAAATATAATGAAGAAATGATTTATTTCTTAAATTTTATGTAATTGAACGTTTTATTTCGTCTGTTAATATTATTTTTTTTATTATGTAATTTCAATTGATTTCATAAGAAATGCAGAAAAATGATCAGCACACGATTTTTTGATTTGTTTGTTAACATTTTGTTGTCGGATTTTAGAACTATTGGAAGAACTTAATTAATTTATCTTTCAACATTCATTATTTCTTCGTTCAAAAAATTATCGGTATGATCAAATCTTACTATCATTTTGATCGAGAATTTTGTTTTTCTTGAATAGCATCTTATTTGTTAGTCTCTCTTCACTATTCATAGTCAAATATTCTGAGGCAGAATGAATCGACGAAATAAAACGCTCAATCATAAAATTAAAAAAAGAAAATATTCGAAATTCTATACTAAAGGAGATAATAGAGAAGTAATTATAAAGAGACTAATAATTTTTAATTATAGGAATCATTGGGTTACAGAGTTTCTACACGTTCATCATATTCTGTACCTGAATATGAAAGTAATGAATTACAATCTCCAAATAATGATCAAATTGAACGAACAATTCAATATAAAATAAAAGAAGTATACATATAAATATAATATTATTATTATTATATTTATTAAATAGATGTTAAATTCATCACCCGATGGTGTTTTTCCAATGATTTATCGTTTATCATCTAATGATATATTATATGGTGATGATCATTATCGTATTGAAGGTGGTTATAGTGAACCATCAGAATGGATATTTAAAACAAAAATTCTTCCTGCTGATTGTCGTTTAATATCAGATAATGTTAATTCAATTTATTTAAATCATTTTTATGATCAAGTAAATTGGAAAAAAAATCTTCTAATCTGTTTTTGCTATGTATTAATTTTTAGTATCATCATAATTTATATGCTGTTGATGATAGTTTTGATCCAGTTGTTATGTCAATAAAATCACAAAATGATAAATTAATGGTTATTGTACGTACAAAAGAAGGTTCAAAATATATGGATTTTATTGAAAATGAAAAAAATTTAACAAATTATGTTGATTTATCTAAACAACTTTATCCAAAGTTAAATCTTGATCATTTTGAAACTTGTACTAATGTTAAAGCACAACAATTTATTAAAACCTATGATGAAAAATTAGAAACACAAAAATTTAAATTTGGAGTTATTTATCAACGAAGAGGACAAGTAAAATTAGATGAATTAATATATATAATATAAAAATTTTCTTTTTATATTTTCTAGACAACAGAAGAAGAATTTTTAAATAATGAAAAACATAATCGAACTTTTGATGAATTTCTTGGTATTATAGCAACAAAAGTTTCATTAAAAAATTTTAAAGGGTATTTAAATTTTATTTTGAAAAGAAAAAAAATGTGTTTTTTTATTATTTTAGTTATCGAGGTGGTCTTGATGTAAGTGAACAAACAGATTCACCAATATCTTATTATGAATGTTATGAACAAAAAGAAATTATGTTTCATGTTAGTACATTATTACCATTTACACATAATGATTCAACACAAATTCAACGTAAACGTCATATTGGAAATGATATTGTTGCTATTATTTTTCAAGAAGAAAATACACCATTCCATCCAAGTATGATTAAATCAAATTTTTTACATGTTTTTCTTGTGATACAACCTGTTCAAATACTTTCAAGAATATGTTATAAAGTAAGTTTTAATTCATTTTTTATAGAATTGTTTTACAACGAGAGAGAGAGAGACTTGAACATTGTTTTTTGTCATCTGTGGTTTTTAGATCAGAAAAGAAACATAGTTTTTATTTATTTAGATAATGCTAATTGCTCGTGATGATATTGAACAATTTCCTCCTATTCTTTATCCAAATGTTGTTTATGTTCGTACGGCTGAACAATTAAAACCTTTTATTTTATCAAAATTAATTAATGCTGAATATGCTGCATATCGTTGTCGAACATTTTCTTTATTACAAGAACGTACACGTTATTCATATTTGAAAAATTTATGTGAAAATTTATCGGAAAAAACTTATGAACATTTATGTGATGAACAAAAACGTTCGAATCGTCGTCGTTCATCATTACTATCAAATTCTAGACGAAAAAGTTATATATCATCAATGAAAAAAATGTTTACGAGAAGTAATAGTACGCCTGATGGTCCTCGTTTATCAATTAAATCTGATCAAATAAAAACTAAACCAAATAAAAAATTATTACGATTAGGAAAATCAATGGAAAGTGTTAATAATAATCAACGTTCATCAATTGCAAGTTCATTACCTGAGTATGTTAAAAACAATTTGTTTTTTATCTGAATTTTATATTTAATCATATATATTTTTATAGTCATGATTTAATTCAAGAAAATGATCTGATAAATCGGTAATGAAATTTATTTAAATTGGAATAATTTACTTTTTGATTTATTTAGACATACGAATGGTCGAAGTGATGAAAGTTTAAATAGTAGTGGTGCTGATATGACAAATTCAACATTTCAACATTATTCTTCACATCCAACACATGTTTATTATGGTGATGAATCAGATGAAGGATTGGTAAAAATATATTTTTTTATTATTAGAATTTTTAAAAAAGAGAAAATCATTTGATTTATAGGATAGTATGTCATCAGCTGATACAACTCGTGTACCATATGATAGTGATGATCAAGATGGTAAACGATATTTTTTTTTAGTTTTTTTTGTGTTAACTGTTCGTTTAATTTAGCTTATCGACAACAACTTCGAGAAAAATCTCATCCTGTATGTTTTTGAAAATATTTAAAAAATAAAAAAATTCCTTTTTTTTTGCTATAATTTAGCCTCAAGTATGGCATCATATATCGAATCAACGCCATATTTATACACCACAAACAGTTGGTATACATATAAGTGAAGAAGCAACTGTTTAAATATTTGATTTGTGTTTTTGTGTGGTCATTTTTATGAAAAATGTACTTGTCTTCTCTTTTCATTTGATTTCTAAATATTTGTGTGTTTGTTTGTTCTCTTTTATTTCATTCATATCTTTTCCTTTTCATTGTCATTATATATGTATCGTAAAAAGAGATTATTTTTATTTGTGTGCATATTAAAATATATATATATATATATTAGACGTTGGAATTGATCATATATAATGATGTTTTATGTCTCTAAAATTACTCTGATTGTCTTGTTTGAAATAGGTGATTCTATATTCATCTTGAAGATGGATTATGAACATATTTTTCATAAGGGTGAGATTGAGAATGAAGACGATGATTGAACATATTTGAAGCTATCATAGTATTACGTAGGGCATAAGTTATAAAAAAATGAAGTAATTAGATAATTGTAATGAATATAACACAGAATTTCAGATGACTCTAGATTAAAGAATGTAACTTCGTGAATGTCATCCAGGGTGGTCACCTTTTGACGTTGGAAAAGCAGAAAAAATGTTTTTGATACCAAACTATCTGTTAACCTTTGACTTAATATAGCAATTAGAAAATTTCACAACAATTTCCAATCTCTATTGGATAAAACCAAAAAAAATAGAACAACATGATGGCATCGAATATTTGTTCATTATTATTCTTATGAGTGAAAATAAGAAAATGCTGACATATATCTATATATATAGGATTGCTATGAAAATATTGTATGAGTTAGACATAAACAATTTATATAACAATCGTCTCAATGTACTTGATTTACCCGACAAACTTCATATGATCGATGTTTTTTATTCACTTGTGAATGTAAATCAATGATTTAACCGATTAGTATTTGATTCTCTTTATATTTATGATCTTAATATGAGAACAATTATGAACATCAATTCATTGCACGATCAAACTTCTTTAATAGATCCTAAAGCTTTTTCAAAAATTTCTAAAGAAATCTTATCTGAAATTCATTCACACGTACATAAACTCACTGTTGAAGAATATTCAATGAAACAAATTCTTCTTGCTTCAAATTATTCTCAACTATATTCATTGTCACTTATAGATTTTCAAGAAGAAACGCTTTATGAATATTTAACAGATGAAGTATTTTATTTTGTTCATTATAGTAAAAACTTACTAATCAAATTTTTACCATTGAATGAAGATATTTGATACACATTCAAAAATTTTCAAGATAATCATATCATTTTTTTGAGTTAATTTTTTTTTGAAACTGAAACAGGTCAATGTCATATGTATTCATATTCATACGGATTAAAAGATTATTATCAAAAATAACCAATAATTTTCCAGGTGGTTTATTTAAGTATGTTAGTGAAATTAACTTTGATTAATTATCTTTCTACACTTGTTCTTACTCTGAAGCTCATAAAGATTATATCGAACAATTTCTAATTGATACAATATTATGTTTGTTTTATTGTTATTTATCAAGTATTGAGAAGAGTTTAGAAGAAATATATCATGAATCAATTGTGCAAAATTACATATTTTAGCTATGCATGGAAAATGTCGAATTCCTAAATATGTAAAAGAATATTTTTCTTCTACAAACTATTATAATTGTTATTAATGATTATTTAAATAAAATCTATTCAAAACTAGTTTCGATTTATATAGAATTAAAATATTATATGAAATAACTTAAATAGCAGTTGTTCTTCAGAAGAAAAAAAAACTACACTAAAAATGGAGAATATTGATTCATATGAAAACAAACAGAAAATATGACGAAACATCATTTGAAAAATTTAATGACATAAAAGTTATTTATTCTACTTGATAAGAGCTATCTTAATAAAAAAATACTAGAAACTAATGTATTTTTCATATTTTTATTTTTTTTCAGTTTATATAAAAGTTATTTCAAACGTTACCAAAGCATTAACTATAAACAAAGAAAAAGAGAATAAAATTATTAAGTGCAGGGTTTTTCAAGAGAAAATTATGTCTCTATGCTGTAACACATAAAATTCAATCTCAAAACGATTCTTTGCCAATGTTCAATTCAGGAAATAAATGAATGAGACACTATCATTAACATTTGATTTTTTAAGTCATGATTTTTCATTCAAGATGTTTAAAAATACAACAAATCTTGTTGCAAAATTTATTTTTTGGTATTTTTCGAATAATAATGGAAATCTTGATTTTGTTTTATTTTAATGTGAATATGTTTATATTTACATATCGAAATATCTTTCGAAACCAACAATCACACCATCTGTTAAAGTTTTATCAATCAATAATTCTTTCATGGAGCTATCCATTGCTGATGCTAAATATAAAGGATACTTCACCTCAGGAAAGGATACCAAAGAGGGAGGAGGAAACATCTACAGATTTTTTTTTGTTTTATTATTGATGCACCAAAATGAAAGTTAGGCATGTGCATAATCTAGTTTTGCAGAGTGAACGTTGCTCTATCGAATGATATAAGAAAAACAAAAGGAATCAAAGAAGTTGACAGCATTAATGACAATATCCATCACTAACACATATTTGAAAATGTTTAAATGATAGATATTCAAAATATGATAATCTTGAACATATTATATACATGATATATACAAGCAAATAAATGTTAGTCATTTTATAAATATTATTTTCTTTTCCGATTTTATATTGAGAAAGAACATCGATCTATTATTTATATAATCGATTTTTAATAAATGAAACAAAGGATAAAGTTTTCGGACTGTATAATTATTAAGAACTATGATTTTGTCCAATTTAAGATACATGACATTAAAATCGAATGGTTTTATATTTTTATTCAAATACTATCGGTTATTCGTATGATGAAAAGATTGCGTTATCGATTAATTGTGAAAATAATTTGGATCTAATTTTCTATCAGTTGACTTATTTATTACATAGTCATAAAAAAATTGTAAATTGAACAATAAGAAAAAAAGATCATTAAATGAACCTTATGAAATATAATGCCATTTATATAATCACTCTCAAGATAGGTTTTCTTTTAAATTAAATTAAACATTAAATACAAAAACAAGAAGAACTTAATTGACGATGATTTATAGAATTGTTCTTGCTTCTCTTTATTATCTAAAGGACAATTAAAATTTCTCATTTTTAAAAATTAAATAATTTCATTCCATCTTTTTTTTGTTTATTCACGCAAATAAAAAGAAATCTGCACATTAACATGAATACATCAATTTTTTAATATCTGACAAACGTAATGAAAAGCAAATATAAAATAAAAGAATAAAGTTTTTAAAAGATTGTATGCATCATAAGATTAGTTATTTTATCAAGAATATACTACAAAAGAAGAAAAACAATTTGAAAAAAAATAAATTGTTTTACTTGAGCTTCAGATTTATTTCGACATCTAATTATTTTCACATAAGAACTAGATGATTCAAATGATTCAGCTTCCTTTGACTCCTTAAAGATGTAAAATAAATTAAATATTTTTTTTTGTTTTGTTCGTTTTTTTTATTAAATTACTTTTGTAAGAATTTGTATTTGATCAAGACTTGGTATTATAACTGGCTTTTCTTTTAATTCTTCGTATTTAATTTGCCAATCAACTTTATATAAATCAAAAAATAAGATTTCATTTAGAAATAATATATGTCTAAAATAAAAATAATTCATTTAAATTAAATTAAATCAATTTTTTACTTTGATGTTGCTATTAATAATGATGGGTTATCAGAACAATTAATATGTCCAATGTAGGTGTCAGATTTTGCATATTGTTCTTTTTTCAATCTCTACAGGATAATACAAAGAGAATAGAAACACTCCCATAGCTTGATGAGTAATAGATGGTCGAAAACGAGCTTCTTCTATTTTTGTCCAACTAAGTATCGATTTATTCGAATTTAAATGAAGTGTTCCTTCTTGAGTTATATCATTTACTATTGATAAACTAATATCATGAATATCAACATGTGGATCCAATGATTCATTATCATCATCATTATTATTATTATGAACAGAAACTATAGTAAATATGCTTAAATATTTGTTTTACTAATGTTACTTTACTCACTTTCATCTAGCCATTGTTGTACATAACCATCTTTATCGAAATTGATATCATCGATAAAAGGATCTACTCGATGATATGGTAAATCAAATGAATTGAATGAAGATTTGTGATGATTCTTGTCATCACCGTCATCCTTGGGACCTTCAGAATAAAGTTGTCGAATACGTTCTGCTTCTCGTAACCTAGCTTGTACAATTGCTTGTGTCGATATATCTTTCAACAGCTGATTGATGTATAACATTTCATTTATACCAAAAGAACCAAGCGATTCTTTCTTATGAGTTGAGTTATACCAATCATCTTTTAGTGACTTTAATGTGTAAGTACAAGAATTAAATAACAATTACGAATAGAAGTTGATTTACAAAATACTTTTTGAAGGTCGATTGATGCTTTATCAGATAAAGTTAATGTAGGCGAAACTGCTAACAATCGTTTTAATAAAAAATTCTATTCTAACTCTGGAAATACTTTATCTTCATCCTTTGAATCGTTTCCATTGAAACTTGTCATCGCAAGGATTTGAATTTCGTCTTTTTTGACGTCTCAAACTAAGCATGGCCGGGGAGAAGGTGATTTTTGTTGTGATGATGATAATAATGCTGTTGATAAATTGGTGCTTCTTAAGGACTTAAACGAAGACGATTTCAACAATGATTTTGGTGTAATGCCAAACAAAATTTCCACACCTTGTGTGAAATAATAAATATTGCTGGGCAATGGCTTGTTTGATGTTGCTATAAATAAAATTATATTAAAATACAGAAGACAGTAGAAGCTGGAATATATCAGTGCTGAACAAATCAACTCAAAAAGGCAATGAATTCAATTTAATTCATTCCCATGTTATTGAACCTGACCAGATTCTGTGAGATTGGATTATTCAACAAAATCTGATGACAATTTAAATCATGAAATTACTAGTGGCTTTAACAGTAGAATTTCGTCATATATCCGATGGAATTCGACATTTGGAGTTTACAAGAATTAAGACATCAGAATTTCAACGGAGTTCCGATATGTTTCTGCCGAATCTAATGGGGATTTGACAAGAGCCAACAGTCAGATTTTATAGGAGTATGATCACTTAGATGCTAACAAGATTTTTATAGAAATCTGTAAGATTCTATCAAACTATTCATTTCGTAAAAGTTTTGGTCAAATTTTCAAAGTTCTTGCTGTATGTTATGGATTAGGTAGACGCTAATAGGAGGATACGAGACTAGATTCTAACACTAATAATCCTAATGTCATTCCGAAACTCGCTTCCCCTCAATATTTCTATACAAACCTAGCAAATTTTATAGGATTTCAATGGGATCCAATAAGATCCAATCAAAATTCGACTGAATCTGAGTGTTGGATTGATTCTTCTGAATGGATAAAAAATCTCAGCTCTATTCAATTCAATTCAACCCATGAATTGAGTTATCCAATTCTATAAAATACCGATCTTTTAAAATATATACACACTTGAAGATACTTTTTCCTTCATATTTCTTTTGGTATTGTCCCGAAATCCGGAAAAAAAATCCGGAAGAAAAAATCCGGAGGAAAAAATCCGGAAAAAAAATAATCCGGAAAAAAATAATCCGGAAAATAAATAATCCGGAAAAATTATGTAAAAGGATTCAACAGTTTATTTAACAAAGAAAGATGTACAATAAAGAAAAGAAATTATTTGATATGAACAGAAGTGATGTAGTTCACTTTTTACTAGCTACCAATAAAGAGAGTCCCTCGAGATGTTCAGCGCGATCGATTTCATCGTCCTCGAAACGTTTGGCAAGAGTGTTGATTTTAGCTTGTAAAGCCAAAGTCTTCTTCGTCTTCTGTTTTTGCGCACCCGTTAACACCTTGAGCACTTGTTGCCGAAAATGCACTTCTTCGTTTTGCAAGCAAGTGACGAAGGCCCACATGTTCGGGTGACACCTGTTCATTCGTTTGTTGAAACGATTATTCCACCCTTCAACGTTATTGTTCGTGCGCACGTTTAATTCGGCCACATTCCATAGGCTCAGCTTGACGTTCTTCATCCAATGGTCTCGAAAGTAGTCGATGAGATCATCGATAGAATGAGGCGCTTCGTCTGCTACCTCCTCGAACCCGAGTGCGACCTGGTTGAGTGGAAGAAGAGCCAAAGCCATGAGCTTTCGAGCACATGAGCACTAATTGAACGATCAGCGGCGTGTTCAGCGTGTCTGTCTATACAAAATAATAGAAATACAGAACCCAATTAAGTAGAATAGTACTCAGTGGACGATGATCATGGTTGACGTAGACAATAGGAAACATTTATGGAAGAATATTATTCTTTCTCTTTTGTTATAAGGATATTGGAGATTTTTCCGGATTTTTGTTTTCCGGATTTTTTTCTTTCCGGATTTTTTCTTTTCCGGATTTTTTCCTTTCCGGATTTTTTCTTTCCGGATTCCAAGACATATTCTTTCTTTTAATTTTGATTTCTTCATCTTCGTCGGTTTTTTTCTCTTCAGCTGTTCATAAGAATCCAGGACGAGCATTACGATTGCCGTAAACGACCGCGCACGATCATATACATTCAAAATTACGACCGTGTACGGTCGTATTTATATAAGCATCTTCTTATAGAGGAGGGAGCAACTTCACGATATCCCTGCGCCCTTCTCCTATCTCTACTCTTATTCTCAATACCATGAACTCTTACTATTCATCGAGACGTTCAGATAAATCTAAAATAAAGAAAATTAATTTGTTCAAAGATAAATATTTACTCCTGATTGTGTTGTTCAGACAATTCTAAAATAAGGAATAAAAAAGAAATTTATATTAAAATAAATATTCACTGTTTATTGTGCCATTGAGATGGATCTAAAATTAAAAATTAAAAATAATTTATATGAAATAAATACTTATTCTTACTATACCGTTGATATAAATCGAAACTAAGAAATAAAAAAAACAGTAATCTAACTTGAAATAAAAACTTACTGATCATTGTATCATAGGACTCAGTCTAAAATAAAATATAATTTAATTTAAAACAATACTTACTGTCGATTGTGCTGCTCAAATAAACCTATAATATAAAAATAAACAATAATTTAATTTAAAATAAATATCTACTGTTCATTGTACCATTAAACTACCTACAAAATAAAAAAAACAATTTATTTTAAGTTAAATACTTACTGTTCGTTTTGCCGTTGAAATAAATCTGAAATAAAAAAAAAGTTATTTAATTTATAATAATATTTTACCCCTTGTTTTATTGTGTTTAAATAATCTAAAAATAAAAAACTGAATATAAAAATAACAAAAATACTTCTCTTTTATTTTATCGTTATTTATGACTTAAAATGAAAGCAAAATTAATTTAAATAAACTAAAACGTACTTCTTGTTTTATTCTGGTTAACAGTGTAAAGATAAATAAAAATAAACTATTGAAATAAAAATATTCCTTTTATTTTACTCTAATGAATCTTGTGGAAATAAAAAGGTAAAATTTCTTCAAGTACATAGACACATACTGTTCAATGTATACCCAGGTCGAACAGGCACGGTCGCTTACGACCGTATACGGAGAAATACGACAATTTACATGTGACCGTATTACGATCGTATATTTTCGTGTCGTATACGGAAAAATACGGCGATATACGGACAAAAGAACGGTCGTTTACTGTCTCCATAAACGAAAACCGTATACAATTTCCGTTTTGATCCATTTTACTCCGTATACGGTCGTATACGACCATATACAGTTACGGAGATATACGATCGTAATACGGTCACATGTATTCCGGCAAAACACGGTCGTAAACGACCGTATCTTTTCCGTATACGGTTGTATACGACCGTGTACAAAGTCCGTAACACTCGACCTGGGCGGCATATAGGTCTCAGTTTACGGCTAATTCACGACTGTATACAGTCGTATACTACCGTCGTACACAACAGCTGTTTACGTTGAAATATACGATGATCGTATTTGAACGTATGAAATCGTATACGTTGGTGGTATACGTTAGTCGTGTACGGCGATCGTTTCTCGTCGTATTTCGTTGTATACAACCGTTTATGGTCGTGCCTTTTCGACCTGGGAATTCTAAACAAAAAAAATTAATAATTTATTATAAAATATTTTTTATTTGTTTAAATTTATTGCAATCTTTTCAAAAGATTGTTTCCGTTTTTTATTTTCCTTATCTTCACTGTTTAGTGTACCAAATACTTTTGTTAATCGATCAAATTCTTCATCAATATCTGAAATGTACTTATCCTAAGCACTATCCATTTCTGTGATTGACATTGGAGTATTCTAAAAAGATAAATAAATATCAATATCAACAAGCCTGCAATTCATCCTTTATAGAAAAAAAAGTAGAACCACGACAGAAATACAAACAAAATCTCTTATCTATTACACAATAAAATACGAACTAACCCTTTGAGTCCCAAATGTTTTTTAGTTAAACGAAATAAAGTAAATCATGAAAGTAGCTTATTCTAGACATAGAGTGTATGATATTAAGAATTTCGATGACTATGCTCTTAGTCTACTGCGTTTAACTTTATTGATTTTTCTCATAAGTCAGTAGATAGTTTATCTGTTGTGTTTATTGACTACAAAACTTATGCAAGCTTTTCATGAAATAACACAAGTAACGCTCGTCGCTACGATCCGCTTAACCCTCAACTGAATTCTAGTTATCATTTTCTCTTACTGATCGCTCGATTCTGCTCTGATAACTATGCTTGATGCATATATATATATGGATTGCTGGTGACGACTATTCTATAAGATGCCGTCTTTAAACTTTCTGTTAAGACTTTCGTATGGCAACGTGAAGCATAGGTCGCAGTCGATCATCGTTATCTCTGCTTCACTCCACTCTCAACTTCTCGGTTTTTTATATTAAGTCAACATAGATCAGTGTTATGCTTCATTTTCTTGCTCAAAAAAATTGTTTACAGCTTACATAAAAACCAAACTTATTAAATTTGCACTGACTCGAAACAATTACAGGATCTGTAATGGAAGGACTCTCTATAGGACACTCAAAGAAAAACAAGTAAAGGCACATAGATTTAAAAATAAGCGCATCATATCTAAGTTTATGAACACATCGCTGCGAAATCCTAATTATTTTTTTTTGCAAATAATGAATATTGAGACGCATCAGTCCCTCAAAATCTGATTCAAGAAACAATAAAATTACAAAATACTAATCACCTTAAAGCTCCAATTCTCAAAATCTGATTGGATGAAAGCTAGTTTTTGGAAACCATTTCACTGCCTGAAGTTTCAAATAGATAGTCTAATTGGTTAAGAGTCCGATGTGAAAAGCTTGCCATTAACTGAGTTCCCAGACTCAAGAATCTGATTGAATGAAAGCCATATACTGAAAATAATTGAGCAGTGATCTTTGAGCCAATATTGTTTTGGCCTGGTGACAAGCAAGCTTATTTTACTGTGTCCAATTCTTTTTTCGTCGAGAATATATATCAGTCTTCGTTTCTACACTACTTTTGCTATTCACTTAAAAAGATATCAAATTCTATGTTTAAGGATTATTATTATGAAGTCATTATGTAAGACAAGACTTGATAATACTAGAGTCCTGCGGGAACGATTTTTTCCCGTGTTTTCCCGTCCCGTTTCCCGCGGGAACGGGAACGGGAATTCCCGTTGTAACTTTAAGAACGGGAACGCGGGAACGTGAACAATATTATGAAACTGATGTTCCCGAAATGAAAAATACGTTATCTTGTTCTTCACGTGTTCCGATATTTCCATAATAGATTTTTATTCTCTTTCTCGCAGAGATGAGTCCAGGAAACATAAATTGTCTGATTGCTTGCTTGTATGTTCGCACTTAAATGATTAGTCAAATAATAATCTCAAAACAAAGAGTTTTTCCAACAGAATTCGACCAAAGGTAATCGGGGTCGAGGAAGTCGAATTTCATGTCGATTCTAATTAGTTAATTAAATAATAATTATTTATATTTTCGATATAACTTGACTAAAGATAATTGAGGATGAGGATGAGGAATCTGAGATTAGTTTTCACTAATTCATTATAAATTAAGTAGATGTTAATTATTGATTTTTTTCATGAACTTGACAAAAGGAAGTTGAAGATGGAAAATTCGAATCTGAGATGGAGTTTTACTTTTCTTTTCCAGTAAAATTATATGTAAACTTTTCTGTAGAAAGCTCGATCAACTATTATCGTGCATGAAGAGCTAGGGAAAAATAGCAGACTTGAAGTCAAAAAGTACAGCAAAGTACAAAAGTAGTCCAAAGTATGTAGAAGTAGCTCAGAGTACTGTTAAATTACGTCAAAGTACACCAAAATTATGCCAGAGTATTTTAAAGTATGACAAAGTACTTAAAAATTCGTCGAAATGCTCCAAAGTATTCCATTTTGGAAAAAAATTCACGGAAACGGAACACTTTTTCTGTTTTTGAGACGTCATTCCCATAACATCACATTTTTATTCTATTTTTGGAACTCAAAGTAGCCGAAGGGCCCGAAGTACTGCAAGTGGCTGAAAGTAGCTCAAAATATTCGTAAAGTATTTGAAAGTACTTCAAGTCCAAAAGTCTGCTATTTTTCCTAGCTTAATGTTCGAAGTATGAAGTCACTAGAAGCTAGTATATTCTGATAGTACATTTCGTCAAACACACCACAGGAAATGAGATTAGCAATTTGAAAACGCTTGCGGGAACGGGAATGCGGGAACGGGAATCGATAAAATTTCACGGGAACGGGAAAGCGGGAACGGGAACCATTTTTGTTTCTGCGGGAACGTGAACGGGAAACGGGAACTGAAAAAAATCGTTCCCGCAGGACTCTAGATAATACTCACACACATAACACACAATTGATAAATTCCAACAAAGTCATTTTCTCCTACAAGCTGAACATGAATATACCGTATAGTTGAAGTGATATTCTCTTTTGCATCCATTCGTTTCTGAAACAAATTCATACTACTCACGACTGTCATTATTAGTGAATCACATTAAATTGCACGTTGTCTCGTTTCTTACTTTTCAAAGTTGAATTTCGACTACAATGATTCACTTGTTATCTTCGATTCTTTGCTCATGTCTAGTGCCTAATAGCTATCAGGGAACAACTGGAAGAATCCAGACAACTATTATCAACTTCGTACGATAGTCTCCTAATCAACACTGCAATGAAAATTCCCTCATTAGAATATCATTATTTTCTTAAGAAAAACCCTTTTTTTAGAAAAGAAAACATTTGCAAAAAGTCAAAAAATAATAGTACCATGCGATTCCCCGATCCCAAAGAACTTTGGCCAAACGTTAGGCATCGACTTATTCTTAAACTTGTGATTCCTTTATGGATTTTTCTATGGACATGTTAATTTGACATTGGACACGACGACAATCAAGTTAAGAAAATCTTTTTTTCATATGACCGTCCCTTCAGTCGAAGGAATATCTATGACAATCTTGAATCGGCTCGAACAACCCCATGTTTCAGCCTAACAATAGTGGCAATAGTGAAGACCGATGAGCCATTTCTCTAGTTCCCTCTCCATTTCTCCTGCTTCTTCACTATTGTATTGGTACAACATCAGGATGTTCGAAGGTGAATTATAGCACAAGTAGCGCTCATCTGATGAATTCGCTGACCTTTTTCTGAAAGACAATACCATTTGATTATCAATGAAAATGATTTTGATTTTATTTAAATTATACCTCAGAGTCGTTTTGATCGCGTTAAACTTGAGAAGCTAGCAACTACACTTTAGAAATGGCCGCTTTATAGAAATATTTTTATTTGTAATTCATATATAAATCATAGTAGTCATTATAATTGAATTTTTTTTGAAAAAAGCGTGATTTATTATACTCATTTTGAAGACTACCACTAGGCAGAAATTTCTACACGATAATTCCAACATGTTATTATCTGACTAATAAATCAAATAATGTCCCATTTTAGTATTGAACATGATTTCTTATAATTAACCATATGAACTATCTCAGTTGATCTTAATATTTCGACATGTGCATATTCAGTGTATCATTTCATATCGGTATTTATTCTACTGATACAAGTAGTATTATGAAAGGATGAAAAGGAGTAACTCATCATTTATTAGATATCGCCTGCGTGTTTCCTTATAAAGTAAAATGTGAAGTGTATGACATGAAGTAGTTTAAAGCAGCTCTTCTCTATTATTATGAAAAATATTCAATTCGATTTAATGTAGGCAGCCAGTAGACAAAAATTTTTTTGCGAGCTCTTGAAACAGCACTGGACTCGAATCTTTCTTTTGATATCATTACCATAGTTCCGACACTATTGGAACTTTTCCGTTCTTTTCATGTATTAGACAGCTTTATTTAAGACGATGAAATTTGTCAGATATCCCCTGAAGCTGACAGTAAGAATAAGACGTGAAGGTGAGGTGTGAGGGTGTGAGGCTGAGGGTGACGGTATTTATTAAAAACTTCATTTTTTGTTGTGTCTTATAATAGTTCCAGTAGGTCTAGAACTATGGTAACGATACTAAAACATTGTTCCGTGGCCAGCCTTCATGTGTACAGTCCTACTACGGCAAACTTCTAGTACCACATAATTTTAGTTTAGAAACCAAATCGCTTATCTATTTATGAAAAACCTGATCTTTCTCTTTTTGCACTTTCGGTAAACCTGTTAAATGAACGCCTAGTCGTTCGTCGGCCTCCCTCCGATCGGCCACTCGCGACTAGCCGTTTCCATATATAGTTTATATTTCTGTCTATCTTCTCTCATTTCAGAATTGTAATGCGCACAAAAAGTTGTTTCACCATAACCTATTGCAGGGCTGGGCGAGTCCGAGTCATGACTCGGACTCGAAAATTTTGAGAGATTGACTCGACTGTTTGACTCGAGTCACTCATTGTCAAAAGGTTTTTATTTGTTCGTAAAAAAATCATAATTTATTAAATCAAATTCTCATTGATTCATAATTTTCGTCCCAATTCAATAGATTGCATTGGAACAAATTTTCAAGATATTTTTGATTATCGAATTTGTGAGCATTCATTTCCCATTATCATCTGTCTATAAAATTAGTTTTTCTACAAACATAAGCATCTCACTCACTATAACTGCTTTGATTGTACAATTTCTTTGACGATACATTAATTGACTTTATCATACACAAATTAATTTGGTCATACATTGGTCTGTTTGATCTGTGGAAACAAAGCATTGAGTGTTAGAGAGTGATTGTATATGCATTGTGTAAAAACATTCAAAAAGAAAATATCACATGTCACAATTCACATAATTTGGTAATGAAAAGCACATATTCTCTTGTATAAAATTCATTGCTCAATAAAAAAATATTTTGCTTAATATATAAATTTATTAAAATCAAGAAAATTTTTATGATGTCAAATGCTGCTAGTTCATCAACAATACTTAATTGTTTAAGTCCACAAACTAATGCTAATGAACAAAAGCAGTCTGTTATAAAAAATTTTTTTTATCAATGTTCAAGCAAAACAATCAAACTCATGGCACGGTAAGTGTTCAATATGTTCACAAGAAACTGCTGATAAATATGGCACTACATCCAATTTTGCACGACATATGAAAACAAAGCATGAAACTATATATGAAGAATGGTTAGCTAAGAAAAATGTTAACACCGATCCAAGACAAATTAAACTAACTGAATCTATAGTAAAAGATTTAACAATTGAATGTGGTTTACCATTATCATTGGTAGATCAGAATGGTTTTAAAAACTTTATGCACACAGTTGATCCTATGTATTAATTTTTAAGCCGTCGACAAATAACTCGTGACAAGCTTCCAAAATTACATGATAAAATGATTATGAAATTAAAAGTATTGTGCAATAATGCGGAACATGTATCAGTCACATTAGATGTTACGACTGATAGACGGCTACGATTTTATATTGGTATTACATTGCATACATTTATTGATGATGAATTACAATCATATTTATTATCATTTGCACCATTAAAAGGTCATCATACAGCTGATGTTTTATTAGCAGAATTTGAAAAAGTAATTCATTATTATCATATTGAAAAAAAATTAGTACGTTTGATTACGGATAATGCAGCCAATAATATAAAAGCTTTCGATGATGTTTTACTTCCTGGATTTGAAACATATTTTGAAAATGATGATCATAACATTAATAATAATGGTTCTTTACGAGATGATAATGATGATTATGAAGAAATAATTAATGATAATTCAAATGATTATTTTGAATTAGTACCATTAGCTGATGATATTATTCAATGTGTGAGTGAAAATTTAGAATTATTACGTTTACCATGCTTCGCTCACATGTTACAGTTAGTTGTTAAGGATTGTATTAAACATGCATCCAATGCAGCTGCTGCATTAACAAAGGTAGCAAAAATTGCACAATTTAGTCACTGTAACATTTCATTTGCAGAAAAATTATCAAAAACAATTCCACGTGCAACAAAATGTCGTTGGAATAGTCAATTTTTAACTGTGGCTGCTGTTTTGGACATACCAATAATGATACTTAATGATATTTTAACTGACTTAGATAAAAAGGAATTATGTTTAACAGAAAAAAACAAAGAAGTTCTTGATGAATTTATTGGATTATTGTGCTTATTTAATGAAGCGACAATTTTAACACAAGGTGATCAAACGGTTACAGTAAGTATTGTTGGACCAATTCTTCTTAATTTATTAAGCGATCTTGAACTGAAAAGAAAAAAATGCGAACGTGTGCCTCTATTATGTGATAATTTAATATCTTCTTTAAAAACACGTTTTGGTGGTTTTTATAATCATTTTTTTATTAAAACAAATGATTGTACAGTCAAAATTAATACAAACGCCAATACATCATGCTTGTATAGTGATCCGATTTTTTTGATGAGCCCGGTGTTAGATGGACGTTTTAAATTTCATTGAATAAGTAACTGTATTTTATTATCGGATTTAACGAAAACTAATATTATTTCCACTATTAAACAATATATCATTGATGCTTGTATACAACTTAATTCAAAAAATGATATTAATTATGTTGATATTCAAGTTATACCTGAAGAAACCAGCAACAACAATACAAATACGATATTGTCTGAAAAAGGAAATAAAAAATGTTTATTTCAGACACTAACAGCTGGTTCATTCAAAAAGACAAAAGTTGATAATTCAACATCAAAATCAATTTCAGAAGAAATTGATGGTTTTTTATAAGAAGAAAACTTAACCGGTGATCTTATATTTAAACAAGCAAATTTATACCGATCTCTTAATAAACTTGCAAGAAAGCTTATGTGTGTTCCTGCTACATCAGCACCTATTGAACGGGTGTTTTTTCAAAGCGACCTTTTAATGAGACCGCATCGCTCAAGTTTTACACAAGCTAATATTTGTATGTTAACATCTTTAAAATGCAATAAGGCATTTATTTAAATGGTTATATAAATATTTTTTACTTGTAAACAAGTTTAACTTTAGGTTTTTGTTTATATAAAGTGATGTTTCTTTTTACTTTGATGTTGAACTAAATAAAAGAGAAAAATTGATTTTACTATTCTTATTTTTTTAATCAGTCTAGAGTATTTGTGTCATTTTATTTTATGTGTAGCTTTTCTTTTGTGCATAAAAACTAGGAAACATCGTGTGCTGATAAATTTGCTATTAATATTCTTAATAGAAATATACAGAAAGTGAACAAATCACAAAAATTACTTGATTCGACTCGAAACCGTTATGAAATGACTCGGACTTGACTCGACTCGAACGATGGCTTGACTCGCCCAGCCCTGGTCTATTGATTTCCAAACGAAAATTTCCAACACTTAACTAACATTGTGTAATTTACATCACAGTTTTCAATTCCTTGTCCATTTCAACAGAATACTAAGGTGCCGGATTCATTTTTGAACAAGTATCAATTAGGCTCGTCGGAAACTCCATCTAAATTACCTGAGACTCATTTAAAAACTATGTTTTAAAATAATCTCTTCAGTCAACGTCTAGTTGTTCGTCGGCCTGCCTCCGGTCGGCCACTCATGGCTAGCCGTTTCCATTTTTACCGCCACTATATCGTTTAATATTATTTCAGCTGTGAAATTAATAGATGCATCTCTTTTAAATTCCTCTCGAAAAATGACTTTGCATTTGCTAATACGGTCATTAAGAAGAAACTGAAAGAAGGAGAACTGTTTAAAAACTGCTACGAATAGTGTACTCTACATTGCAACCTAAGAAAGATCTTCATCTATTTTGAATGTTATTTTACGACTGACGTCCATGAAGACTCGGTAACAAAATCATAAATAGCCACTTCCTCTTTTTCCGCATTTCTCATATAGAGATATAAAATCTAGTATTTCTGCATTGTCCATATAGACATAAAAAAAACGATATTGTTCAGATAGAATCAAAATAGAAATATACAAACTTACATTTCTACATTGTTTTTATAGAAAATTAAAAACAAATTGTCTTTATAATATATATAGAATTACAAAACACATTATTTCTATGTAATCTATATAGAAATATGAACAAGAGATTTTATCTCTTCAGCCCTGCACATCTGCTGGAATCTTATAGAAAACCAGTTTTTTCCTAAGAAAGCCGTTTTTTATTAAAAAGGTTGTTCAGAACAATTTTTTACGACGAATGACACCAATCAATTATCTCGTCCTCAAAACGCTTTTGGTTAAACTTCCTCAAAAAATCGTTATCTTTTTAAAAAATTTCTTTTTGCGAAACCAACTAAAATTGATGATGCCGTTTGGCTGCTCGACCGCAAAAGCCTGTGGGTCAAACCTTTTCAAAAAATAAGTTTTTTTCAAAAAAGCCCATTTTTTTCGTAAAAAACAATTTCTGTGTTGTAGAATCGTAACAAAAATAATGGTACCACTAGGCTCCCTGATCTCAAAAACCTACTGACCAAGATTTTTAGGAAATGTTAAAAGATGTTTTCACTGATCTAGCTGTTGCTGCTTTTTGATTCATTAGGACAAACGGATAGGTAAACTTTAAACATTTTAATTGGCATATTCAAATCCCATGTAACCGTTTCTTTCAGATAGGTAATATCTATAATAACCTATAATCAGCCCGAACAACCCCATGTTTCATCTGTACAATAGTGGCAATATTGACGGCCCGATGCGCCATTACTCTAGACCCTCCCCATTCCTCTATTTCTTCACTATTGTATTGGTACAACACCAGGGTGTTTGAGGCGCATTATAGCATATGTATGATAACCTCAAGTCGGCCAGAACAACCATATGTTTCACCTTTACAATAGTGGCAATATTGACGGTCCAACTATCGGTTTCTATAGCCTACTTGCCACTATAGGACTTGACGACTTATTGGTGGGACACTCTATACGATTTGAATACGTTTTGGTAGTCCAAAGGTTCTCATCGACGACTGGTTGTTAAACGAGATCGGATTAGTACAGATCTATTGTCGGCAACATTTGTTCGAGCTTCCACTGTGACAGAAAATTCCGCTATAGTACAGGGAAAAAATTAGTTGAAATACTGATGAATGCGATTTCATTCTTGGACCCCAAAAATCTTTGGTCACACTCTATAAAATATCATAGGAAATGAGTATCTATGGGTATTTGTATATAGTAATGGTTGAAGCCCAGTGGGCGCATATATATAAATAGAACGTGTTCTTTTGACCCCAACAAGCAAACGCATTTTAGTTTTTTTCGTATCACCCTCCTTCCAGTCGAGGGAATAAAAAAGAATTACTGATGTTATTTGTGAAGAATGATCAATATGTCTTTCTGTTTTATTAGTAATGCTTCTCTGTTAAATATATGTTTTAAAAGAAAAAAATGTTTTTATTCTTGAAAAAAGCAATACACGTAAATAGCAAGATTACAGCAAACGTTTTTATGTGGAAAAAAATATTTTTAAGGG
>JAJEKB010021243.1:50626-60626 GCA_022393335.1 Macrotrachela quadricornifera | reverse complement strand
AAATACCTTGTGATGGAAAAGAGGAAAATACCTTGTGATGGAAAAGAAAGAAAATCATGTGTGAAAGAAAAGCGAACGAATCTTCTATATGTTCGCTTACAACATCTTAATATTGATATGAAAAAGACAAGAGAACAAAGTTCAATAACTGTTTCAAAGATTTTTGAATTAATTTTGTCTTTATGTAAAAACTTAATCATTTTGAATTTTCGTGATATGTTTCCTATACGAAAGTGTCTGGTTCAAACTCTATATATATTACGTAACAAATATACGCCTTCTGCTTTAACCAAATTAAAAATCAATGTTCTAACTTTAACTGATTATCTTTGTTTGCTGGATGGGTCTCTTGTTTATTTATCAACATTAATTATTAATGTATTATGTATTTATCATTTAGATATGTTAGAAACTATAGATCCAATAGTAAGTATTAGTTCAATGATCATATATAGAGAAAACAAACATAGAAAAGGAAGTAAAGAAATAAATATTTTTAATTTTATTTCTTTTTAAAAAAAATACCCACTTTGAAATGTTTGTCATTTGCCTCATTTGATCATACATACGAATATGATCGACTTATATTAATGGTTATCAATTGTATGATCAATTTCTTACTTATATGACACAATTAAAGAAATTTACATTTTATATTAAGACAGAGGTCTCATTTGAGACCGTTAGATTTGAACTTCAAACAAACGAAGATATTCAACGTAGTTTCATTGGAAGAAGATATCCACGAGTAACTTCATATGCTTATACTCAATCAAGTTCCATTCGATAGTGTATGCCATATTTATTCACTTCCGTACGACTTTAAATATTTTGTCAAACTCGACAATTCTTTTCAAGGTGGCATGTTTAAAAAAGTTCGACTATTGAAAATGAATGATAGAATTCCATTTGAACATAACTTTTTCGAACTCATCTCTCAAGACTTTCCTTTTCTTGAACTCTTCTATATAAATAATACTTATCCACTAAAAGACAATCAACATTCATCAAATTTCCTTATTGCCATTATTATTTATATCAAGTTCGATCTTTTCTAACATTTTGTTGAAAGTTTTTTTGAAATCTTTTTCGAAAAAGTTTTTAGGTACCTTGGATACTGCATAAAATTATCATATTTCATTTGTTTAAAAAATTTAGCGAAATATTGTTTGATTATGTCAGTTGCATTCTAGCATTACCAGTTATGAGGCATGGATTTATTTTAGATAGGTTAGTCATAAGACATCTGATGCTAGCTGGCTTACTGAAGTTGAATCATCAGAAACTACCAAAGACTGGTTTATAAAGACAAATTTTAATCAAAACTTAGTTTGGTATGTTCTTTTTATCAAATATTCCTCAGTGCACATAAAGGCAGGACTGTGGGTCAGAAGTATTATATTGAAAATTGTCCAAAGTCTTTTGTTAATGAATTATGTAAATAAATAGAAAGATCAGCTTCAAAAATGTACAAAATTGCTTGACGGTGGCCAATGGCTTGATATTCATCCAATGTTATTCTTTATATGACAGAAGAAGGTATCAATATCATGTCATATCCGCCATATTCGTCAGACCTGACACTATGTAACTTATGGCTAACCAATTCTATCCAACGTAGTCTAACTGATTAAATAAATGAAACATGGTTAACTCATGTGGTATCCAAGGTACCTAAAAATTTTAGGGGGCTCCCTTTTCGTCCTCGCTTTTTTTTACGAACATCGGTCTTAGATGTCCGTAACGCCACTCAATTGTTGTAAAAGTGTCCGGATGTCCGAAACGGAAAAACCGGAAGATCGAAATAAAAATACCGGATGTCCGGAGCAAAAATTGTCCGATGTTAGAAACGGTAAATTACAGGGTATTCGTAACACAAGATACCGGATGCCCAGAGCAAAAATTGTCCTTTGTTAGAAACGGCAAATTACAGGGTGTTCGTAACATAAAATACCGGATGCTCGGAGCAAAAACTGTCCGATGTTGGAAACGATAAATTACAGAGTGTTCGGAAGGAAAAGGAGACTTATGTTCGTTAAGATATACTTTATTTTTCATTATATTCTACTGGAGTTTTTTTACAAAAAATCATAACATAACAAGTACAAGTTTTAACATATCACACACATAAATAACACTGCAGCTTTGTTTTTATCAGTGATTTTCACGATTTATCTGTAAAATCCATCGCTCATTCATGATCTCTACTTCCGAGAAAATCTAACTGACTGTATATACCTGTAGAGGTCACTATACCCAACGACTTACAAATATACTATATGAATGAATTATTCTCCATTTTAAAAAACAAACACCATAATTCATTCTTAACAGCCATCATTTTATATTCCGAACATTCTGCAAATTATCGTTTCGAACATCGATCATTTTTTGTCCCACACTTCCGTCATTTTATGTTACGAACACTCTGTAATTTACCGTTTCTAACAACGGACAACTTTTGCTCCGGGCATCCGGTATCTTATGTTACGAACACCCTGTAATTTACCATTTCCAACATCGGACAAATTTTGCTCCGGACATCGGTAACTCAAAATTATACTCCCGATCATCCGGTCATGGTACCAGATGTTCGGAAGAGTGAGGACGAAAAGGGATTCACCCAAAATTTTTTCAAAAAAATTTTCAACAAAACGTTAGAAAAGATCGAACTTGATATAAATAATAATAGCAACTATCCTCAACATTTAATAATATAAAAACAAAAATATCTCTGCATCTTTTTATTTTTTTTTAAAAATTGCAGAACTTGTGGTCAGACCTAAGTAATAATCATCCAACATGGTGTGTGGTTGTTTGTTTGAAAATGCTTCTTCAATAATTAAATTTTCAACATCTGAGTAATGATTCCATGTGGCTGATTTAGATTTTGACCAAGGATCTAGATTGGACTGCCATACTCATTCAATATGTTTTAAGGAGTTTACTGGTATGAATGTTAAATAGGCCATAATAATTTATTATTATCTATTATTTTCAAATATTCCGAATATTGTAGTTGTAGGTTGTTTTATTATCTGAAAGTGTAAAAAAATGATAGTAAAACATGTTCTACCAAATATTTATTTCTATGGTGTTTTAAGTAATTCAATCTTCATTTTGTATTCAAATGTAAAAATACTATAATCATTAACTTGGAAAATAGTATATAGCCTGAGTAACATCTATTGGCATCAACGTTATTTTTATAATGTTCTTTTTCTCTCTGCAACTTAAAAATTCTCTAAAACAAAGGTCTCAATAGACAGACGACTCCGCTGAATTCCAAATATTATAGATTTCAATAGAGCCGAGAAAGATCCAAAGAAATCCACTAGATTATGCCATACTACTTAGGGCATATCAAAAGTGGTGTTGTCATTATCTTATTTTCGCACACAAAGCTTGAAGACATTTTCTTTTTTTATAATACAAAATTCTTTTCAAATTCTAAATGAATTATATTATAATGATATAATCTTTATTTAATTAAGATTATACAATCAAATCACAATTAACCTCCTATAATTTATTTCTGTAATAAAATAATGAAACAAATATTTTGTCTTTAACATGAAAGATGTTGAATTTATACATACATACATACATACATTGATATGAATGTTAATCTTTATTTTAGAGTAGATAGCAATGAGTAACCCCCCCCCCCCCCCATAATAGAAGACCCCCCATATTAGAAGACCCCCCTGGGGCGAAAATTTTGGAAAAACGCCCTAGAGGGGTACGGCAATTTTTCCGCGAAAAAACTGCGATTCGCGACATCATAATAGAAGACCCGGGGTCTTTTATTGTGGGGGGGGGGGTTTAATAGCATACGTCATTTTCCATAAACAATGATAAGACTCGTTTATTTTGTTAATACAGCTTTAACGTATAATACTTCAAAACTGTCTTTAAAATTTTGAGATCAAGCAATGTTCCTTTTCGATACATATCGCATATTTATATTAATCATCTTATTCCTAAAAGATCTTAATTTCTCTATTATAGGTTGTTAATATTTATTTTTATGTAAACAGCTCAACATTTTCTTTTAAGATTAGTGAATTTCGTCACAATATTAAAATAAAAGTTTCAAATAACTTTTATTTGGTTATATTTGTGTAGGTCAAATCTAGTAGAGGGAAACAAAACAATTCTATAGAACATTTTACATACCTAAATATTTCAAGTAGTATATAACGAGATATAGAAATGATGATAAAAATATTATACTATATATATGATATCAATATCTAACATGTAATCACTAAATGTATGACACCTCACTGCCACTTCTTACTTTTAAATGAAACGAAAAAGTCGTCAAAATATAGTATAAACGAAAGAAGAAGTACCGTTACATATGAAATGATACATTAAATCAAAACGTTTGGTCATGCCTCGTTAATTTTCTTATTGTTGACAGGAGATAGGCTCTAAGAAAAAAAAACGAATCATATCTTTATGTTTGTTTCATGAGAAGTCGATCGTCATGTATGATCGAATAAGAAAAAAGAAAGACATCGTTATGATGATTGTTCCCAATGTTATTCATGAAAAGACAGAGATCTGTGAGTGTCTATGAGGGAAATTGAACATGAAAATGCAATAGATGAAATGAGAATGAGATTCACTTTGTTACTTTATAAAAGATCAGCCAAATATCAAGCTATTTCGACTTCGATTTCATTCTCTTGAAGATTGATTGTAGTAAGTGTCTATATGAATAAAAAATGAGAGAGAGAAACATGAAGAAAGAAAGAAATTTACTGTATTATTTTTTAAACCATCAGCCAAATATCGAGCTCCTTCGGGTCCATATTCATTTTAGTCGATGATTACTGTTGTGATCGTCTATGTCCAAAGTGCAAATGACCATAAGAGAAATAAATATTCAATAGGTCTTTTACGATGACACGAACAAAACAGTTATAGTGATATATGCCCAATAAATGATCATAAAACAATGCTTTATTCGAATATACATCTCGCTTTACAATTTTAAATAAAATACTTGTAAATAAGATAACTTTATAAAATTACCTTGACTTTCTGTAATACATTGGCTACAACAATCATATCTTCATCAATTAATGATTTCCATCGTAAGCTCAATGTTGATGAATTGTCAATTTCAGAAATAAGTTTTTCTTCACCGAGTTTGACGTGTTGTGAAACACTGTTAAAATCATTTTCTGACTCTATAGCAGATATTTTTTAGAATTCTTTCGAATGGATAACAGTGATTTTCACTTCTGAAAATCTTCAGTTTCAACAATTTTTCAAAATAATTAATGAACCTGAATCTGAACGATTATAGACATGCAAAATAAATTATTATTAATAATGTTTGTAAGTATCTTAGAGATCAAGAATAGTCTCATTATTTATTCACTTTTACAAGTGATCAAAAAATATTCATCATCCAACGAACTTTCAAAAACTTCAATGGATAGTCCAACTATCACTGAAATCTAAAGGTGCAGTGAGAAACAATTTTTAAATACCGAATATATAAATATAACTCTTCAGTTTAACAATGTTTCCTTCAATCGTGGACTTTCACACACAGTTGCACTACGATTTTATTATAAAATTTTTTCTATATTTCTCCATTTAGAATGTAACAGGAAAAGATACGACAGAATTTTTGATAATCTAAGATAAGTATTTAAATTCTTAATTTTCTGCAATAAATATGGTATATACAAGAAACACTTTATTGATTTAAATCGAGGTGTATAAATAAAGGTATGTATTCAAACAGCTATTTAATAACCAGTATGTGTCCATATACAAGCATGAATGCATTATATATCAATATATCATCCTGCTATTTAATTTTTCTGATTTGAGTACTTTTTGTGTATATAGAAATGAAAAATCTATGTCATGTTGACATGAGTGTGTGTCTATGCTTATATATAGTGTATATTTGATGACAAAAAATGTTTGAACTGAAATTTTCAGTGTTTTATTGTTAGTTTGGTAAATTTCGTAGGAAAAGTATCAACTCAGAATTCTATGATTTGATTATATGATAAATACATTTTCCTAAAATTATGACTGAATAGAATAATAGACATCGAAATTATTCATCTATACCAACATATAACTAATATAACTGTTTCAAAAAAAATATTTCTCAGATGGTAAAATATATGAGAAAGCAAGAAAAACTAGGTCGATATTGAAAACTAGAATGTCTTATGTATTAAAAGCTTATCTGTCATCATTTACTTATAAATGTATATATGCACCGTCAGTTAGAAAAATCGAAAATGACTGAATGACGGTTTGATCGATTGAAGTTATAGTTTTTTTTCTCGTTCAACAACCCAGTGGTTATTTACTTTATAATCAATCAGCAAATGTAAAAAAAATAATATTTTGTGTCATATACAGTAGTGTACTCATTAGGTATTTTCTTTCGCAGACGAAATAAATCTTTATTGATGGGAAGATGAAGCATTACTGCTTAAAGTTGAGAAAATTTATTGATATGAATTTGTCTACCAGGTTTCAAAATGTTGATATTTTTCTCTGTTGATAAGATTTTTTCAAAACTTAATTCTCGAAGTATTTTTGTAAATGGTTCAAAAGATAAAGATTGAGAAGGAGAAAAATGACAAAAATCGACTCGATTATAAGAAAAAATATTAGTATCAAATTGATCAATTTGTAGTTTATGTTCCCACCGATCATTAATTATTATAGAAAAAAATGATATGGAAGTTCGAATTAGAATTACACAGATGTGACCAATATCAGCAATAAATCTCTACATTTCTTTCTTTTCGTTTTCAAATTTTATTCGATCATTTTTCAATTGTTTTTCCTCTTCCGTAATATCCGTTTCTTTTTGGAGAACCTCATCAACAGTCCTTTCATAAATTGATTGAATCTTTATTTCGATTAAGAGCGACAACTTAATTGTAACAGCTTAATGTTTATTGATAGGGTACAAATTAAATGGTCAGTATTTTATTACGAATGATCAGTAAAATTTGATCAGTATTAAATGCAAATGATCTGTAAAAAAATTCAATTGTCAGTAAAATAATGAACTTATCAGTAATTAAATGTTTGATCAGCGAATCATCGTATTTTTCTCAGTCTTCACCATTCCGTAACATCCATTGATTATCACATGTATGTTGACATTGTTTGTAAATATTATTACAGCTATTCGATATCTTACAATGATACATGAACATATAATTTTCAGCGATAGTTATTTCAGTTTAACAAAGAACTAGATTCATAATATCTTTCATCGATCGTTTTTCTACTTGAGAGGGAACCTTTCCAAGTGTTTCCTCTTCTTTTATGATCATATAGTGCATGGTGACCTATTACATAACTGAAAGGGATTCTAGTTAATAGTGATTTTTAACAGAACTACCACGTTTTCAATGTATCAGCTTTTTAAAAATCTCGGTAGAAGACCTCATGCTTCGAAAAAACCAAAAATTTGATTTTCAATCTGAAGTTTTACCAAAATAAAGATCTCAACTAGACTAGGCTGCACGAAGACACTCAGAAATTTTAGACAAAGTTTCGTCGAAATATAATACTTCGCAAAATGTTTACTCTATATGGGAAAGAACCTATATAATGGAATCGCTCTATTTTGACGAAACTTTGTCTAAAACTTTTGAGTTTCTTCGTACAGACAAGCAAAGGTGCAGAATCTGCCGTAAAAATAAAATTTTTCTCCCACCAGTCAATCGCGCAGATAGATAGATTTTGCATCTCTACAGACATATCCAGATGAGATTTTTATTTTCGCAAAACTTCAAATTAAAAACCCAATTTTTGTTTTTTTCGTAGTATGATGTTTCCTAAAGGGGTTTTTAAAAACGTGAGACTGTGAGTAAAGGTAATAATTTCTGTTTGACATCCTCACCCTCCAAATTATTTGCTGATCATATTTTGATTTAATTACTGACATTTGAATTTATTTACTGTGCAAAAAACATATATCTACTCATCAAAAAGTACTGATCATTTGATAAGAAAAATACTGATCATTTAAGTAGGACCCTTATTGATATAATAAGACGGCGATATTATCTACAGATCCATCGTTATCACCTCCTGAAAAACAAGTGATTGTAACCAATAAAGTAAGAAAACGTGCGCCAACTGGTACAAATCCATTGATCTGTCGAAAGAGGAAGGATGACTCGCTTCCTCGATCGGCAGTGTACACAGGACCAAGCGTACTACTGTTCCCAACTCGTTGATTGAGTTGATTGGTAAAAGTCATCGAGATGACAGCACTATCATCATCACTTCCATAGCCGCCCATCCATGCCGAAAGATTAAACAGAATGGTTTGATTGTCGATCAGTTGAGGATTGACATACATGGTTAAATTGACTGTTTGCCACATTGCTGTAGACGTTGATGATAGTCCAACAAAATAGCATCGACCACGATCACTGAAAATAGAAAGAATTTATTGAAAATACTTTTATGTCTGTTTCACCTAGGTCCCGGAGCTGTTATTGATATAGACTCGAAATTCGTATTAGTGTATAAATTTTGTGTAATCGATCCATTGTAGTTCCATCCAGTTGGACGTACGATGTTTCTTCTAGACGAACAAGAACCCGTCTCAGCATCACCATTTATAATTACATTGACCTTCAAGGCTAAACGAGGACAAAATTCTCATATAGTTAACGACGATCATCAACACATATTAGTACTGAAGTAAAAGTGACGAGAAGTTAATATACTAGCACAGTTACCTTACAAGTAACGCTCGTCAAAGGTGGCTCGCTTCACTCTTAACTAAATCCATTCCATCTATTTCAAGAATTATTAATCGATAAATAGTCAACAAATGTGATACTATAGTCAGCTCAGTTTGAACGAGCCTTTCACATTTTATGATTTCTGAAACCTAAACCATCAGTCTTAAATTCAAAAAATATTAAGCACCCGCGAATCTCTCATCATAAATAACATTTTTTAACTTTTGTGAAGCATTGATAGAGTACTTACGTGAGTCGCCTGGTCCATAGTTCATCCAAAGTTCATAAGAAAAAACTGAGATAAAACGTAATGTTTCCATTCACTCCACCTAAGTTACTTTAGCCTGTCCTTGTACCGTGAACACATACACACAAAGTTATGTTTTTCATGTGACTCACCCTCTCAGTCAAGAAAATAGGAATAAAACATTTCGCTCCAACTTTTCATTGGGATTACCGGTAGTATTTGTTCTTTACGATCTCCTGATATAAGAAAAAACGCATGATATTCGAAATTGAGTGAGCAGGAATTCGGAATGACAACATGCAAATAACGCCATATTAGGATTCAGAAGTCGTTTAATGAATAGATGCTTTTTACGTTAAATGTCCAATAAAGAATTATTTTTCCTCAGAAATAGAATCATTCGCCATTTTCTCAGGGTGCCTCAACTCTCACTTATTGTACTTACGATAAGCTTTTAAATCAACGTCTAGTCATTCGTCGGCCTCCCTTCGGTCGACCATTCATGACTAGCCGTTTATATATTTAACGCCCCTGTATCAACCGATATTAGTTCAGCTCTGAAGCTAATGGATACATCTCGTTTAAATTCTTCTCAAAAAGCTATTGGGTATTTGTTAATACACTTGTTAAGAAGAAAATAAAAAACGAGAACTATTTTAGAATTGCTACAAATAGAATACAACACGTTGTAGTCTAGGAAAAAGCTTTGTCTATTTCGGAATATAATTTTACGGTTGATATGTAGGGAGACTCAACAACAGAAATTGAAACACTCGCTTCGTTTCGTACATAATTTTGTATAAATCTCACTCTAAGATTCGACATATAATAATCAACAAAGAAAACTGTTTATATTAGAATCAATAATGAACATAGATTCACGACCCATGAATATCCGTGAGTCAAGTTTAAAACAACAAGCAGTACATCAAAGAAAGCTAACAATGGAGGTGTTTGTATTGTAAGTTGAAAAGACTAGATATTT
>JAJEKB010021243.1:4559-50226 GCA_022393335.1 Macrotrachela quadricornifera | reverse complement strand
CTAGTCTTTTCAACTTACAATACAAACACCTCCATTGTAAGTAAAATAAAGTTAATAGTCACAAGAAGAACATATTTTAAATATATATATACTTAGGGGTATCCAAAAGTAGTGGCAAGAACATTTTACTACCACACATTAACTATGCTAGTTGATCGCTTTTGAACTAATATCATGATGATAGAATTTCGATAAGAACTGCTTTTGTTGAATACTAGCTCGTTACAGTAGATCATAATGGAGATACCACTTTTGTCTTTTGCTTCGTTATTATTTGATGTGTTTCATCGAAAAAATAAATATACCATAAGATGCACTCTGAAAAGCTCTACAACTTCTACTGAATCGCTTATTTTCTAAATGCACTTTTTGTCTTCAAAATGAACAAGTTTCTGAGCGACCAAATTTCGGAATAACAAAGACACGATTTTCATTTTGATGAAAGATATATATATATATCATCATATCTCATCTTCCTATTACTAGATATATGTTTCGTTTAAAAAATAATATACACTACAAGATGCAGCCGTAAAAACTCTACATTTTACAAAGAAAACTATGCAGAAATACGACGGAATAAAACGTACACATATTTCTCTAAAAAGAAGATCTTGTTTTGTAACGTCGAAATTTGGTCGCTCAGACTTTTTGTTTCTTTTTGAAAGCAAAAAGTGTACTTAAAAAATAAGTGATTCAGTGGAAATTGTAGAGCTTTTCAGACTGCATTTTGTGATATATATCTTTTTATTTTTATTCATACAACGTATCCAGTAATGGTAAAGTGAAATGGAAAAGCACCCTACTTTTTATATCGTATTCGTTATGGTCTACTGTAACGAGATAACATCCAACAAAAACAGTTCTTATCAAAATTCTATCATTATGATATTAGTTCAAAAGTGATCAAATAGCATAGAAAGATAGAACATTTTTTTCTCTATAATCCTATGTAAAAAGAAACTATTATCAAGCGTAATATGTTTGGCGGTGAGAGTTTCTATTTATTTCGAATATGTGTCATCTCTTTAACTAGCAAGACAAACACCTCAATTGTTAGAGAAATAAAAAGAATTTGTCGACAATACACTACAAATCTGTATCTACATCAACGATTAGTCATGACTTTCATGAATATGGTTATAAAAGTGTTTAACATTAATCTACTCGCATACTAACATCGGATAAAAAAGAACTACCTGTACAATGGGCCAAGAAGCATAAAAATGAAAAGACTGATAAACTCCAACAGTTTTCTAATATTGTGAAGGAAACGAGATATTTGTATAACATCTTTTTTATAAGTCAATCAAAAGAATATGACATTATATTGTTGCATAGAACTCGTTGTGGGCTATTCACCACACTAAAACAATTCGAAGAGTATTTATATAGAAGAAGATATCTGTGAAAGAAGGCTTCCAAGTTTTTTTGCAAACACCTGTATCAGATGCACACGAAGAATATGTACTTGAAAATGAATTGTTTGTTGAAATGTATAAAGAAAAGCAGCGGTAGATTAGATAAATTTGAAATTTTTTGCAAAATATTGATTTATTACGTTTGTATAGATAAAAAGATATGTAGCATCAATTAGAAACAAAATAAATGATTTAGTTTGATTAATTGTTCAAAAAATACGAATTAATACTAAAATAGTAATAAACGATCAGTCAAAATGCGATCAAAATGAGAATTGCAATAAAACAAAATCTTCGACAAATATTCTATATATTTTCGAATATTCGGAAAAACTCTAATTATTTATTTGCATATGTTTAAATTTTTTCTGCATCAAAGCTATTGTGTATAAGCTTCTATATAGTGTGAAAACTCTATAATTGTCGTAAATAACTGCGAGGAATCAATCTATGTCTATCAAGTGATACAAATTTTTGGAACAAATACAAAGTGAATTTTTAATGCCAGTCATTCCAATATGAAAACAAGACGTTAATGCTGTTTGTATCTTGATGATTTTTTTTCTATTCAATAAATTTATCGTTCGCTTCAATCTAGAGACAGCAGAGCCATTAGGCTTGGAGAGATCCAGTATCTGAGAAATTTTTAGAATTCCATTCCAAATTGAACTGGATATCTCAAACATTATGAACAAAGTTTATTTTGCGTATATTTTTACATACACAAATGCTAAAATGATGATATTTTTAAAATATATTTTCGACGTTCTATACATGAATTGTTTCAAAAAATCCCTTTGACTTCAATTAATGAATTTTTAGAAAACTGGAAAATAGGAGTGTAACTTTATCTTTACTTTATTAATAAAGATAAAGATTTACTTTTTCTTTATTTTATAAAGAATAAAGATAATCTTTATTTTAAAAATAAAGATAAAGAAATAAAGATTATCTTTATGCTTTATTATAAAGAAAATAAAAATGAAGTAATACCCCTACTGGAAAAAAATATTTATTAAAGGTTTCTGCTTCTCATTATATTAAAAATAAGAAGTATATTGGAAATAAAAGCTATGCCATTGAGTTCTTCATGATATTCAGAGAAAATATGTCCTTTGTCTATTGTAAGCAATTTTCAAATGGCAAAATGTAAAGATCTCACAGATACTGTTATTTGCCACTATAACAATTGGCTGACAGCGTCAGAAACGGCACGCTGATGATAGGAAACAGCTCTTTTTGTACAAAATGCGCTACTAAATATAGTGATTTGTTTTGTGTTCGAAAATCGTCTTAAAGAATGAAAAGTAAACAGTTTTGGAAATTAATGCTTCAAATAGAGAAGCAAATTCAACTCAAAAGAGTAGAATATTGCAGAGTCTTGTACATCTTTGCTTATAGTCCTCATAAAAATCGATTAGAACAAATCAAGAGTCAGTAGGACTTTGTGATGCAGTTGTTCCAGAGAATTCAGCAATAGTTGCTAAGATTCATTTTTTGAAACTGTTCTTTGAATCTCGATCTTCATTTTATAATCAAATGAAAATAATTAACGTGAAGACGACTGTCCGACTGAGAGTGACGGGAAAAGAGGTTTCGAACGAGCATTAACTGAAGATCAAGTCTTACTCATTCGAATCATGCATTTTTTTTACCATAGTTAAATTCTGTCTTTGTGCTATCATTTAAATAAATTTCATGATTTAAAACAATTTAGTAAACCCAAAAAAATTCAAGACTATATAGTTTGTCTGTGCAAAGACATACAAATCGAACTATATTCAAAACATGTTGGAACATTTAGTATCTCCTTAACAATAGTGAGAGTTAGAAAATTTCCCTCTTCCTCTACATCACCTTCAACCTTTCTCTTCTAGCTTCCGTTATCGTCTCTGTAGCGAAAATAACGAAACCTTTTAAACACAACTTTAGAAAATATTGTTATTTTTCAAAAACATATTTTTTCTTATTTAACTGAGAAATTCTGCATTGCCTGTGTAATCACTAGATAAGGCGTTCTTGCCGTTATCTGGCAATATAGCTAGCGGGTAACCGTAAAATTCATTGCATAGATATTATTGAAGAAAAATATTCATTCGAATTTTAATTGTTTTGATAAAGTCTTTTTATAATAATCTTGTAATGCCATTGTTTTTCTCGTTTTTTCAAGAGTGAAAATAATAAATATAAAATAAAGAGGATGAATACAATAGAAATTATTTAGCGTAATAATCGAAGCATATGAACAAAAATTAAAGCTCTATTAGATTTTTTAATAATTGTGTTACAGAAAAAAAAAGAATTGATCACTTCTGCCTAGTTTAATTTAACGTGTTCGAAAGAAAACTAGATTAATTTTATTAATACAAAATAATTTTTGTTATTAAGAGTAGAAAATTTTTTTCTTGTATTTGCTACTATATTTATGAAATTAATTCCTTTTTATATGGTATACATTTGATAACAAATTATATTGTAACAACTAAAAATAAAATCAATACGGTCGCTATAATAATAACAACTATTATTATACAGACGTCTAGAATTAAAAAAGATTAATTATCTTTTGCGTCTATAGAAATAAAGAAAAAGAAATTCATATACGTCTGCTTAGTTTTTTCTTCTCATTTACTTAAAAGAAAACTACTAATACTATATAAACTTATTATATTTTTCATTTTTTATCAGTTTAATTATTTTGTGTATCAACATCAATTAAGATAAGATATAAAACAAGGTATTTAGACTGATCTTTGAGTGATGAAAATTAGGATATCAATAAATAAATTTCGTTTTCTTTTTTATACCGATCTACCTTAATAATGAACCTATTATTAGGTGGTTATTTTTTAAAACCTAATACAGAGAAACTTCTACCTTATTGAAACATCATAACTGTCGCGAAGATCCTGTCATGTATTGTATTACCTTAACGATGATCAGCGTCTCATTCATGTTCTCAATAAGGATAGAGTTTCTCTCTATGCGCGTGCGCACTTCCAATATTCACTGCACGTTTATAATACGACTTTGCTTAGTTACATAATCTACAAATAAAGTAAATGTACCATCCATGATTCTTACCATAGGAGCGAAAAGTTATTAGCTCACTTCATAAGTTAGCATTTGTTTTCTACTATAGTAAGGATAAAATATGGTACAGTTTGGACGAATTCACGGTTACCGATGTCCCTCTCTCATATGGCCCGAACCCTATTTATATATATATAGAGAGAGAGAAAGAAAAAGAAATTTCTAGAATTCTCATCGTATTTTCAAGATTTACAATGGATTTCTCAGATTTTCTTTGAACTCAACAGATTTTTGATTTTTCGTTATATATCCAAGGTTTCAAGGGTTATTATTGGATTTCTATTGGATCTCATGGGATTGGAAATCTCAAGAATCCGTCGTTTTCACCTTTTCTTGACAACCTGTGGGTACTCCATAGGGTAGTTCTTGAGGATCTATGAATGCCTCCTGTTATAGTATTAGTCCACTTTGAAAGCAAGCTATCCATCATATCTGACTGACTTAATTAATGTATTTCATAAATTTTTATTGTATTTATAGGATTTTTTTTCGGATTTTCGTATTTTAATTATATATCAGGAATTTTGAGTATTGTCACATATTCAGAATTTTTTGAGATCTCCTGAAGGAGATGGGATCATTTTTCATCGAAGATGTATCATCTTCATTAGAGATGCATACACCCTATACTCACATCTCTTGTAGTAAATGCTGCATCTCCAAAATTTTGGACATATGATACTACTGGGGATTTTTTCACAGATTTTCATGAATTTTCAAGGATTGACAATCCGAAAATCCGCCGTTTTGTCATTGTCTGACGTAGGAGTCATAGAACAGACCGAGATCTACAAGATTCATTGATCTATTGAGGTTTCTAATTTTTACAGATGTTTGTATGCTTTTACTTTTAATCTTTCTTGAAATGTATCTAACACAGTATTTGGATTCAGTCACATATGATTTTGCAGAGAATTTCAAATGCTATCTTTTGATAGAAAAAGTGTTTTTATTTTGAGTATAATAAATGAGAAATCTTAGAAATAGTAAGGAGTCAGTTGTTTATGGATCGTTCGTTAAATATATTATCATATGTACTTAGGATCTACCAGAAAGACTGATCACAAAGACAGGAGATAGTTCGCATTCCTATGGCTCGAACTTTTGGTGAAGAATCCATATACTACATTATACAGTGTGAAGCGCTCTACAATTTCCAATACTGCAAAAATTCTACACAAACGAAAAAGTACACAATTAAAATTAAGTTATAAAAAGATGAAATACAAAAAAGAAATCCCTCGTTCTTGTAGAATTTTTATAGCGTTGAAAATTGGTCGCTCAGAATTTTGTCGCTTTTGAAAACAAAAAGTGGAAGTATAAAGTGTTCAGAACTTTTGGTATACCTTACGTAAGTAGAGTTTTTTTGTTTCACATTCGAATATCGAAACAAATGATATATTTTCAGATTATATACAAAACAGAGTTATTATTGTGCATATAACAGAAAAGTGTTTATCATTAATAAATATTATCGATCTACAAATATGGACTTGTCCAATATTACAAATCTTCAGCGCGATGCCAATAATTTGAATTTAGTTGCCACACAATTTATCAAATATTTCTGTTGTTTGATCATTCCTTTTAGCATTGTTGGTCATCATATGAATTTTTATGTATTTACTCGTTCTTCATTACGATCAAATCCATGTGGTATATATTTTTTATGGGCCAGTATTTTTGGTCTTTTAAATGCATGTCTTATTTTACCTATAAGATTAATTCAATCCAACTATCCTTATATGGATCCTACTATTTATTCACCCGCTCTATGTAAAACAATTTGGTTTCTCCTATATCCAATCAGGTAAATAAGATTCAAGGATGTGGACAATAGTATGAAGAGAGTAGTTTGCATTTTGAAAATTTCGAAGTTAATGATTTTCGCTGTAAAGATCTTATTTGAAGATAGGTTTGTTAAACAATTCTATAAAATTTTTCTTTGTATAGATCAACAGCATTTTGGTTAATTGTTCTAGCTTGTGGTGATCGATATTTACGTAGTTCTCCATCGACAAACACAAGATCATGGAGTAATGTGCGTGTCGCTACTCGAATGATTCCACTTACTATTCTCATAAATTTTCTAGTTTCTATTCATGTACCAATCTTTTTCACGATTGACATTGTACCAACTACTCTTAAACCTGTTTGTTATACAACAGGTCCACTTGGATTTTATCGTACAATTGTTAATTATTGTAATCTTCTATTTTTTGGTTTTTTTCCATCTTTATGTATGCTTATATTTGGTATGCTTACGTTAAAACATATTAATCAACAACGACGAATTCGAGTTGCCATAGTAATTAATACTAAAAATAGACAAAGAAATGAGAAACAAATACTTCGAATGTTATTGGTACAAGTTCTTGTTTATGGTGTTACAGGTCTCGCCTTTTCAATTGGATTAATTGTTAGCACAGCTATGGGTAATCGTTCGTTAAATGTATTCGAAATAGCTCAAATAAATTTAGTTAATGCAATTGTTGGTGTATGTTCAATGATTGGTCCTTGTTTAAGTTTCTATCTCTTTACATTGTCCAGTTGTTTATTTCGCAAAGAACTTAAAAGTTTATTTAATATATGCATTGTAAAGGGTAATCAATTGCAAACAAATCAACGTGGTCACACTGCCTCTCAGCTAAGTAAACGAGCAACAATACTACCAAATTGACAATATTTTGAATATATATCAGTGATTATCAATGAACACCTATAGATTATTATTATTTTTTTAATGTTATATTTATTCAAACATTTGTTTTCGTATGTGTTGTTTATCTTTTCTTTATATTGCGTATTATTTTATGATGGATATTGATTCTGTTTTGTAGCTTATTCTCGTCAACCATTTCTATATATCAAAATATATGTTAAGAAAAAGATATTTATTAAATTTATGAAATAACTAGCAAGAATCCATGCATACTGCACAGATGCTTTTTGCCTGTAAATTTTCAATTTGTCCTTTAGTCTTGATTCGATAATAGACATGGTGAAAAAAATTATTGTAATTCCATTTAAATAAAGTAAAAAACTAGGAATCCCTATGTCAAAGTCGTACCACAAAAAAACCTACCGTTCCGTATGTTAAAAGCCCTACGATCGGATCACGTTTGATCGAACGCGTACTTTTAGCAGATACTCCTGGATGTGTATCCTAACTATGGTAGTCGCGCCAACTCATGGAATCTTTCCATTGTTTTGGATAGGGCCCAAAAACCCAAGGTATGTAGACGGAAATTCGGTTTTCGACATCTATGTTAGACTTTGAAGAAAAACTAAGATGATATTTGGAATTAGCGCACCAAACTTCATTGAATGACATGTAGCTCAACATATTGTTCACCACCTGCTTATGTGAAAGCTTCCTACTGCGCAGTATTAACTCGTGGTCAATATATCAGGAGCTTGTACGATTGCTCTGCAAATTAGTATCAATGGACCATGAAATAATTCGGTTGTCTAGATCAAGACAGTTACTGTTTATACATCCATTCAATATTTAATTCAATTGAATAGGACTAGCATTAATACAAGCACTTTCAGTTCTCTTCCATCAAGTGTACATGGTTATCAATTTGTCATGGACAATCTTGTAATTCGGATGAGAAACATTTCATACTCAAGATATAATGATGAATGATTTAGTTAATTATACTGTGTATTGTTAAAAAATCTTTAATAATGATTATAAATCGATCTTTGAAAATCAAACCGACGAAACGATATACTTGTGTTGTTGAGTATAGATATTTGTCAACGAGAATATGAATGGCAATGCAATGAATAAAGATGAAATGCTATGTCAAGTAATGATTGAAATTGAGACAGAACATCATAAATACTCAGTATCAGTTAGTTCAACACCCAGTTATATAAGTTGATTTAGTAAAAGTAAAATAGTGCAAAAATGATTGCCTAGAGGAAGTGCTACAAAAAAACTATCAAAATATTAAAAAAATTTTACTTCATGAAGACTCAACAGTTGGACACGTCTAATCAATTTACGTCATTTTAAAATTTTAGTTTAGCAAAATTCGACTTGTTTTATATTTGAAAAGCGTCCATTTAGATGCAATGTGTAGAAATATGTCGTTGTATTAAACGTTCTTAGTTTTTTTTTACCGTACTATAGAGAAGGACGAAAAACGTAGAGTTCCCTTTTTTACTATAATGATACAACATTCATCTAAAAGATTTTATTATAGAGGCCCATGCGACCAACAAGTTATCTCATCTCATGTGATAAGAAAAAGACCACAGTATTTAAAAGAATATTGACATTATATCTCTATTATTTATATGCAATGTGCTGCATCATATTATATGTTCGTATACCTTCATTCATTCACACTAACATAACAACTAAATGAAGTTGGAATCATTGGTCAATGAAGTGTTACTCGAATTAATTGAATATCTTGATACTGCCCATCTTCTTCGCGCTTTTTATGGTCTAAATTTTCGTTTTAACAATCTTCTCTTTAGTCGTTTTCGAGCGTATCATTTCAACTTTCAATCTATATCTAAACATGATTTCGATATTATCTGTCAGCAACATCTTCCATCGATTGTTGATCGAATCATCTCACTTCATCTCTCAAATAATGAGGACACACCAAACTTAGTTGAACTTTTTCTTTACTATGATTTTACTCTCGATCGATTTAATCAATTGCGATTACTTTCACTCTATTGCATTTACTCTATTATCATATTAAATCAAATAATATTGGATTGTCGTCATCTTCCATTTCTTACACATCTTAAAATAATTAAAAGTGACTTTTGTAAACATGAGAAAGAATCTGTAGATTTCATTAACAATATTTGGAGTCTATCAAAGCTTACTCGTTGCACTCTAAATAATATTCTTTCAAGTGATACATCTTACTGTACTCAACATAATGCTCTTCCAACTAATATATGGTTCTTTAAAATTTCAGTGATTTCACCGTCACTGGAATATCTGTCCATTGAGAATGTCACTTGTGGCATAAATTTTCTCTCTTATTTATTTAAATGCACACCTCGTCTTCGACAACTTTGTACAGATATATCATGCATATTCGAATTTCAACAGCTGCAAACTTTCATTGCATCGATACGTACATTGAAGCTCATCTGTAAAAATGTCGAAAATAACCTAGTGAGAGATTTCCTTCAAAATATGCCAAATTTATGTCATTTGACATTACAGATAATAAACCTTTTTTTCAATGGATATATGTGGGAACAAATCTTTGTCAATCATTTACCAAAGATTAAAGTATTTCAATTAAAAATGGATATCGAATTTTTTTATTATGGAAATAAAGACGAAAAAATCAATGACCTAATTGATTCATTTCGAACTTCGTTTTGGCTTGAAAAACGCCATTGGTTTGTTCGATGCCATTGGATACCAGATGATGCATACAATTGGGTTACTCTCTATACACTACCCTATGCCTTTGAAAAATTTACGTATCGTGATGGAAGCTGTACTAGATCCACTTGTTCTAATGATACAGATTATTCGTCATATAGTCGAGTGATTAGTTTTGACTATACAAAGCTAAAAAGTAAATCATTTGAAGATGAAATTCGATTCTCAGCTCAATTTCCTAATATTCGTCATTTGAAAATCGATCTCCCGTACTATAACAATTTTTTACTAGATTTTTCATCATTGAATTGCTTAACTTCATGTCATGTATCAATACTTAATATTGACTCTGTTAGTTTTCAATTGCAAAATTTACTCAATCGAGCACCTTATCTCTATTCATTGACATTCGTTTATTTCAGGTATTTATTATCGAAATACTCTCAAATTACAAGCACCTCGATTCGTCGACTAGATTTTTCAGAACATCCAGGATTTGGTTCTCGATATTTTTGCAGTAAAGAATGTGTCGCATTAGTCAAATCACCGCTTGGAATTCAATGCGAAATCCTTATAATTAATGTTGAATATCGAACAGATATTCTTTATCTTATACAAACAATGTTTAATCTTCGATCATTAACTGTTCGATGTAAAGAAGATCAAACGAATGATATGCAATTTTCGTTAATAGATGATGAACTTCTTTTTTGGTTACGAAATCAATTGCTTCCCACATATTCAATTGTTAGAGATACAATTCAAAAGTCTTACATTCGAGTATGGATCGGTTATTAAAACGAATATACTTTTTTCCACCATTACAAACAGACTTTTACACGGTCTCTCACTATATGATGATTTTGTTTGTTATAAATAAATGAAATTATTTTTTCAGAAGAAAATGATTCTGTAAGGAGTAAGACAGGCCAGATGTCATATAAGATCGATTAACATAAATATATGATGTTAACATGTTGATAATTAACAGTTTTTTTTTATTAGGATAGATAAATTTCAACAGGTTACTTCTCCATTATGATAGAAAATATAGCTCTTGTCAGATAAATAACAGAATGAGAAAATGATCAATTTTTGGATGAATAAAAAACGTACTCAATAATTCGACAGTGTAGTGATTACTTGGAAAGGTCTAACTGTTGTATCGTGCAAATATTCTGTGAAAACAAAATTTTTACATTATTGATTTCACTTTTTCATTATTCATCGGACGATGTACGTATGTAAATCAACAAAAATGTGCAATTCTATATAATTAGTTTATAACAAACTCAGAATTAAATCTGATCATGTTTTGTAAACGAGAATATCATCATTATTAGCTTGATTACGAGGAAATCTATTCCATATCAGATACCAACGCATATGATTGAAATTTTGAGTAGCGAGTTCACGAAAAATTTTATTTTCTGAGGTTTAGTACTAATCATTGCATAAGGTGTATCGTTGAAGAAGTGTATTCTTGTTTTCGTTCAATGCGCATTGCTAGCTCGATACACACATCGAAATGATATTCATTGTTTGAATTTTGATTGAAAAAAGAAAAACGTTTTTGTAGCCATTTCATTTGAACTTTTTGATAATAGGAATGTCTCATATCATAAAACTTCCTCTTACCAGTGTCTGATCACGCCACTAAGGTGACTTCTGCATATATAGGTTCCCATTACATTAAAGCTCACAGCAAGTTCACGATTCCTACACTTACAAAGATGTGCAATTTTTAATATAATATGACACCGTCGTTTAGGGGTGTCAGTTTTTATTTACATTCCTAAGAACTTGGAAACACTTGTAGATTTCTGCTCTTAGTAATCAATAAGCATATAGTAGATTCCTAAGAACGGGAAGTTAACGTTTTTTAACCATTCCATTGTGTTTATGTTCCTTGGGAATGAGAATCTTAACACTTCTAGTATCGCTGTGATTTATAATTATTCTTTTGCTTTTCAAATTATGAAAATTTTGCAGTATACTACTACGATATTAGTAAACACGGCACACCACTCTTTATTGATACTTCTTATTTTAGTGAGACATAAAAATAGTCGCAAAAATTAAGAAAGTTTTCAATCAACAATAGTATGTAAATCTAAGATCCCAATGATCAGTTTCCTTGGTAAATATATTGCCATTTGATGTCTTATATTGTATCAGTACGCCACTAGGATCCTCAACAGGTGATAAATTAGTGGTGATATAGGCATCAATACAACTGCCAAGTGCAATGCCGATTTTGTAGCCGTTTTCATCATTTGTCTCCTTTTTTATTTAAATATTATTTTAAGATAAATGAATAAGATATCCTTACTGTGCCTTCTGTGATGGTGATATCACATTGAGATGTATCCTTGAGCTGTCTCAAACATCCAATCGTATCACAATTAATTTGGTCGAGTGAAACGCACGTCGTTCCAGTACCTTCACCACATTCACTAGCCGATGGCATTTGTGCGCCCATCAACACGACTTCTGCTACGGCTTGATCATGTGTCAATTTACAATCGGTCAAATCGATTACTAAAGATTATTTAAAAAAAAAATTAATTAGAATTCAAGTTTCATTTCGAAAATATTTTTTTGTTTCCCCTATGATATATTTCAATTTGTCTAAACCTTCAAAAATTTGTTCGATAGTAATGATGTAAATTTATGTTCATATCTAACCTGGATTGCCAACTGTCGTTCCAAAAAGCACCAGTAAAAAAAATGAGATTTGATGCATAGAGTTTATTGAAGAAAATGTGTGCAGTAAAAAATCTTTTTTCTGTCTCTTTTTCTACTCTAGTTGCGCTGGTGTACAAAAGGGTAAGTGTATTTATTTATGCATGTTTTGTTGACACTCTTCGTCGCTTGATTAAATAACGACAAAAACTGTTTGCTATTAGATTGTCACAAATTATCGATGCAAAAATGAGAAAGGTACAAAAACATCATTATTTGTATTGAATAAACTGGAAAAAAAGAAACATTAAATGGTCTGCGAAGCAAAAAAAATAAGATTTTAACAAACTATTCTCATTTCAAAATTAATTTCATAGAAATATTGTGTAATCATCCGAAATATACGCGCACTATCGAAAATTCAAAATTAGTGATGCCAAATGTAATGACAGTTTGTCATGAATTGAAGTTTTTTCATAAATGATTCATCTTATTGACTAAGTCAATTTCATGAGCTCTATCGAATGGTGTATGTTTCACCTAAACAAAATTAATATTTCAGTCACTAAAATTTTTGGAACAGTTTGAAGAGAGAACCAATCATGCGTCTTTTCTAAATAGGCGCCGCCAAATTTTCTTTAGAAATGTTATGTAGTATTGTAAGATAGATAAAAATGAAAATAACATCGATTTATCTCATTGGCTAAGCTATAGAGAACTCCGCCGGTTTTATATAATGAAATCATCATAGAAGATCAAAGTTAAATAATATTGGAAAAGATATCGTAAATTCCATAAAAATTATGCGCATAAAGATAGATCATGTATCGCCGAAGTTTGAGAAAATTAAATAATTATCGAATAGGAATAAATTTGTAATTATTGTATGTGTCATGATTCTTTGGTCCTGATAAACCCACTCATCAATTATACATTATTCGATAGATCTTTCTAAGCTGAATCTAACTCTTTTGAAAGGAAAGAAAAAAAATTCGAAATACTTTCAATTCTGAAAACCTCTTTTAAAATTTCGTACTACATCTATTTTTTTCAGTGTAGTAACGTCCATTAATGAATGATGACCCTAATGAGGCCGTTCAACTAATAAATGTGATGAATTTTTGGAACACAATCTCTCTTCTAAAAAAGGAGAAAAGTATAGATATACATCAATAACGAAACTTTTGAGTTTTAGATGACTTGGGTATGATCAGGCTTAATACGTTCAAAACTTGACCCACATCTTCTTAAAAGGATGAACAATGCTCTTCTTCATTGCCAAAAATATCTTGGTTTTACTTGCTAGTATAAAGATGAAAGAAACTCCTAATGATATTCCAAAGGTTAATTTTGTTCTATGCTCATATCCTCACAGTAATAGTCATAAAATTCCTCCACCATCCCTATAGGTCATACGGGAATGGGTCAAAAATAACTGTAACGATTTTTTAAAAACTTTTGATAAAATAACGACAACCTACATTACCTATATTAAATATCAGGTCTCAAAAAAATTTCATCCTTTAGTTGAGCCCTGGAACTGAAAGGGTCAGTAAAATTGTTTTAAACAAATATAAAAAAATTAGTATTTCTTCGATGTTTACAATCATATGAAATGGCTGAAATAGTTACTACAATGAGCCTTTTTTTTCCATTATTTGTTTAAATAATAAATATTTAAGAAGAATTTCTTTTTTGAAAAGTCCAAAAAAAAAAGTTTTTGATTTTAATTTGAGGACTTCAGTTTTTTGAAAAATATGCTCTCGTATTCATTGCTATAATTTTTTTTATAAAAATAAAAGAAAGATTTTTGTTTTGCTAAATAGAAAATAAAAAGAAACAATGAGACAGCGTATGAACAGCAGTTTTCTTAGAAAAAATACTTAATTTCTAATATTTTCGAGTAAATCTTCTGAAGAATATTCTCATGGTTAATTTATGGATATATTGACATTTGTTTTGAAAATAGTGCTTATTTACTTGGAATTTTCGTAATATTTTTTTTTGAAGGTAACAAAATAAAAAATATTTATTTAAATAAAATTCATATGAATAGTACCCATGTAATGTAAATGTTATTATCTAGCTCTATTTTAATTTCCATTGCAAACTTATCTTAATCAATTAAATACTATTTGAAAGTAAAAGAAAATAATTAAATAATGTTGAAGACAACTAATTATATATCGAAAAAGAATCAATCAAACGCTTTTACAAAGTAATATTTACAAAGATTTGTCATTCTTTTAAATCTTTCTATTATTAATTTTAGTGTTACAAACGTAGCAAAGAAGAAGAATGTAATTTTAAAAGAAGATCCAAGTGTTATCAATGTACATATTCAAAATTCACCAATAGTATCAACAATATTTCCAATAACTAATCCATCAATAAAAGAAGAAAGAAAAAACGTCGTCGTCGTCGTTCAATAATTCGTGAATTTAGTTTAAATACATCAACTCATAGTCTACCAGGTATTGCTCGTGGTGAAAGTATACATAATCGTTTATATTGGTCAATTGCATTTATTTTTTTCGTTGGTATAATGACTTTTTTCGTAACTCAATCTTTAATAGATTATTTTGGTTATCCAACACAAATAGATATTAATATAAAGCAAGATACATCACAATATTTTCCATCATTTAGTATTTGTGATGCCTGTCCATTTCGTCTTGATCGATTTAGTGAACCATTCTTTAATTTTACAAATTCACGTAATTTAACGCATTCAAATAATACAGATACAATGATTCCAAATTTAACTCAATATATTGCAGATTTTTTAGTAACTATGGCGAATAATAATCGAACGGAGGAATCATATTTATATCCTCTTTCTGCAATGCTTTATGCATGTTCTTATAATTCTCGTTCATGTTCTACTTCTGATTTTACTCGATTTTATTCTATAACATATGGTTCCTGTTATACATTTAATGCTAAAATGAAAAATGACAATAATAGTATACGTTCTGTACATCAATATGGTGGTCATGGTAAACTTGATTTAGAACTTTATATTCATGGTCATCAATACGTTCCATATCATTGGAATAGTGAGAAAATTCTTCAATTCTATAATTAATATTTTATTATTTATTTCTTTTATTGAGGTTATGGTATAGTTGTTGTAATACATGATAATCAACAAGTTCCATTAGTGGATACAATTTGGTATAGAATTAGCACCGGGAAGAAAACATAAATTCTCATATAAAAAGAAAAAAACAGAATTATTATCACCACCATATACATCATGTTCTGATGATGTACCTCTTTCAGTCCAACGCATGCTTGCTAGTTCTTACAATGGTACTGATTATGGTTATTCACAAAGTGTATGTTTACAAATTTGTGAGCAAATATATACGTACGCCATTATTCAACTATTTATTTTTATAAAAAAAATTTCTTTTTCTTCTAGATATGTTGTATGCGGTTGTATCAATCCATATATGTGGACTACTCGTGCAATAACTCTTCCAGGAACAAATACAACTGTAATAGCACCGCTTTGCAATCTTACGATTAATAATCCTTGTTATTATCAAGCAACTGATACACTTTTAAATTCACCTTCACTTCAAGAAATATACTGTTCAGATTGTAAACAACAATGTTCAATAACAGATTTTTTTATTCAAACATCATCTTTGTTAACACCAATGAAATGGAAGTTCGATGGAATTAAACAATTTGTAGAAAATTCAACAGTTGTACTACCATCAAATTGGTCAACAGAATGGCGTAATTATATTCAAGAAAGTTATCTTGCTATCAGCATTGTACTTGAATCAACTATTGTAGAAAGTAGTATACAATCACCACCAGTTAGTTTTGTTGATCTTCTTTCTAATATTGGTGGTCAAAGTGGTCTTTGGATTGGAATTAGTTTTCTTTCTTTATTAGAATTCATTGAAATGTTTTATGGACTTATTCGACATCAATGTCATTCTATTCGATTAAAATTATTCCATCATAATTATTCTTCATTCTACTTTTTTCTTTCTATATGAACAGACTGTGTTGCTTCTTCTAGTTTCTTAAAATCTCAATAAATACATATTATCACAATTTTTTCTTTATAAAGCATTGTTTTATAGGAAGAAATGAGTCAAAAATCCTTCAATATTATACATAGATTTATCAGTAACAGACATACACATACTATATACTGTATATATATACCACTATGGCATTCATTTGAAATCATCAGAACTAAATAAGGTATTGAGAAAATAGTGATACCATCATTTATTCTGGTCTACTTATTATTGACTAATTAAATAGGAGGTCTTGTAATACGCTTTTCAAATTATTTGACCAAAGGATCGTTTAATATAGAAATGTCTTTTATCGCAGAAAAGGTGAGTTTACTTTACGTACTTTTAATGTGCTTTAACATACTTCAACGTATCTCACCGTACTTTACGCACGTTGAAGTAGAAAAATATGATACTTTCCTTTTGATTAAATGTCAGCAAATGTCATGGACGCTGCATAAATATATTTGTTTCTAATAAAAACAGCTTCATCGTAGTTTCATATTTGAGTTATACAAACATCATATTTAAAATTCCGTCATGATAATCTTCCTTATAAGATTATAATACTTTTACAAAATTGAGATAAAAACATTTGTTTGACCTATTTTTTACGTGCGTCATATCTTTATTGAGAAGTCCTACGATGCAAAAAAAGTACGTTTTTTTTTCGTTAGCGAAAAGCATATAAGAAGGAACGAAAAAGTCTGTCCTTATATCAATACGTTTTTATTACTGTGAATTTGTGTCAATAGAGACAAATATGCTCGTCACCATCGCGTTGTTCGCAACGTGTGTTTGCCTTCTTGTTACTTATCTTTGGACGTTAAAATCACGTTATGAATATTTCATACGCCGAAATATTCCTGGTCCACCACCATCATTCTTCTTTGGCCACTATTTGACGCTTTGGAATGTACCCTCATATTCTCGTCAAATTCAAGAATGGACTCGTCAATTTGGTTCAATTTATGGTCTTTTTGAAGGATCACGTCCCATGTATGTTGTGTCGGATGTTGATTTTTTGCAAGAAGTATTTATTAAACAATTTTCTTCGTTTCATTCACGTCGTACCAATTTTATTAATCGTAGTCTATCTAATAAAGGAGCACATTTATTTTCGGCACATGCAAATCAGTGGCGACGCCAACGTCATGTAATTAATCCAACGTTCACAACAGCAAAATTGAAAGTAATGACTCCATTAATGAATAAATGTATCGAATCGTTGATGGCAAAAGTGAGCGAAATGAATGATAACGAATTCAATATCTACACATTATACAAACGATTGACTATGGATGTTATCTGTAAGTAATAATTATTATACTTTAGATTCTTCTCACAATTAGAATCACGAATATCTTATGATATTTTCGTAAAATTCTTAGACAAGAAATATGAGTTTGAATAGATTAAGATATTAATTAAATGCTCTGTGAATCATTTTGGAGAAAGTATCACGGTAATAAAACGCAAAAACTCTCACTCGGATCCAATCTAGGTCAAAACCTCACAAAAATAAAAATTAAACAAATTAAAATGAAATCAAGATCTACTACAGATTCTAAACTGATTAGAACCATCAGACATTCACCATGATTGCATTTGACATCATTTCCCCAAAATTCTGTTGTTTTTAGATTTTGATTGTGGATGGACCAATCTGAAAGATTTTTGTATTTTATCCTCGTAGTATTTTTCCAGAGTGACTAGCAGTAGGCTTTCATCGAGCCAAAATTCCGATGAATTGAAAAAAAGATTATCTTAGAATTCATCGTATGTTGGATTCTATAACGGTAACTTACTGACTTTTTGCCTTTCAAGTGTAGTCAATTTGATAAAAAAAATCTTGTCAACAATACTTAAGAATGATATTTGCTTTGACAGAATATTCTATTTGACCTTGATCAATGTATGAGGATAACTAAAGATACATCGGATGTGACTCGAATAAAGTCATACCTAAAAATAATTTTGGAAAGTAGTCAATTTAGGATATGAGTTAGATCGAATAGACGAAAATAGCTACATGTATTTATATAATCGTAATTGTTTTGTAAGAGTGTTTACTTCTGATTATATAAATTTCATTAACGAACTCCTTATTCTATTGTAGGGCATTGCGCATTCGGTATCGATACTGATATGCAAAATGATGTTGATAATATTTATATGAAAAAATCAATGGCTTGCTTTGCAATTGATGCCGATAAACTATTCATTGTTAAATTGTCGAATGTAATGCCGATTCTCACTCCAATATTGACTCAACTTTTCAAGACTTTCATCAATCTAACCAGTACACTACATAAATTTCTGCCATCACTTATGCGTAATGTACCCGATATTCCGGCTCTATGGATTATCCGACAAGTCGAAGGGGTAGTTAAGAAAAGATTAACATCTGGAACGAAACGTATGGATTTACTTCAGTTAATGTTAGATGCAGCAACACAAGACGAAGTTAAGGTTAATTTCTGCGAAGATTTTACTATATTTTTTAGACAAAGAAGTTTAGCCAAATGAGAACTAGTGGCTTTATTACTCACACACCTCTCCCACTTTTTATTGTGAATCATATTTTTTTTTGTTAAAACCGATGAAGAGATAATCCTGGAAATGTCAAGACCTATCGATAATGAAAAATTGAAATTCTTATCTGGATGAAGTGTATTATTTCATATTCTGGTGAATCTTTCAAAAAATAGGTGCAAACAAAATTTATAAATCCTCTTTTTTATAGAAATTGAACGGATATTCAGTATCATTAGAAATTTTTTCTTGAATTCGAAAAACAAATAAGATTCTTGAATCTCATATCAAATTTTCTATTCTAATCGTTTTAGGATCATGAAACCGATGAATTGATGTCAAAACAGCTTCACTACAGTGAAGTAATAATGAATGTTTTGCTATTCATGCTGGCTGGCTATGAAACAACTTCTACTTTTCTGGGATATTCAACCTATGTTTTGGCTACACATCCTGATGTTCAAAATAAATTGCAAACAGAAATCGACCAAAATTGGAATGAAAGCGATGAAGAACTTGATTATGAACGAATAGCTGATATGCCATATATGGACTTGTTCGTGCGAGAAGTACTTCGAATGTATCGAGTATCAGGTTTGACGAGCACCCGAGAAAGTAATAAAGCAACAACTATTTGTGGTCACCAGATTGACAAAGGTCAGTAAATTATTCTATAACCGTACGTCTAGAAGAATTTTGTTTTTAAGATCGAAAATTCAGATCTTTTAAGACTATGATTGAGTTTGATGTAATTTTTAACTGGTGAGAACAATTTGAAAACCTTTTCTTTTCTTAAAATTAAAATTTTAAACAAAAAAATACATTATTTTGTCTCCTATATCTTTCACACATTATATCACGTAGGAATGCACGTTTTACTTTCATATATCTTGGTGCACGTTAACCCTTTGAGGATGGGCGGCCCATTTTTGAACCACCTATTTTTCAGTAAAGAAAAAAGTGTTTATTTCACATTAAACTATTAAATGTGTAAGGCCATTAAGGACATAAACAACTGTATTTATCATCTCATACTTACTTTTTCTCTTTTCCATTGATCTTTCGTCTTCGAGAATTCTCATTGACAAATATGCGCTGTTCTTGAACTTGTACTCTTTATTTCTTTATACTGTTTGTACAATTAAAAGTAAACAAATGGAATTTTATTTTTAAAAAAATCAGATTCGAGTCTTGAGTTTAACGCCCTAATGCGACAGAAAGAAGCGTGACATCGATTTTAATGGAATTCTTTTTCAGTCCAATAGAATAAAATGATTGAAGAAGTACCTTTCGATTTAAAAGAATTTCGTCTTCAAACAGTTAAATTGAAAATGATTTTAGTAATAAATTTTGGATGTATTTCACAAAGTGGAAATGAAACTAAAAGTTGCATCTTTCTCCTAGAAGTTTAGTATTGTCATTTTGTTAGGTGAAGAATACAATAGTTCTTCATGGAAAAATAAATTAAAATCACAATTTTTTTTTCAATACTATTACGAAAGTATTTCTTGATCAAACACTTCTAGTAAGATAGAGAATGAGTTAAGCAAATGAGTGGACATTCAAATAATGAATCTCCGTTATTTCCAGCAGTGTCTACATGCTTAGTTGAAACGATGAATAGTAAGTATCTTGAAATGACATTACTTATCTTTAATTTTTTTAGGTTGTGTCATCCTAGCAGATGTTCATTCTATTCATTACAGTATCGATCTTTGGGGACCAGATGATCCGTATCTTTTTGTTCCGGAGCGTCATACTGTTAAACGTCATCCTGTTGCTTATATGCCATTTGGTATTGGACCTCGAAATTGTGTTGGAATGCGATTTGCTTTGATGGAATTAAAAATGTGTTTGACACATTTGCTGCACACATACAATGTTGTACCAGGTGAAAAGCTCGAAAGCGGCATGGTTCGACGAGAAACATTTATGGTTACACCAGAGGCTATCCATGTTAAACTGGAAAAACGTGTCAATTAATAATATAAATTAACTCGATACATATTACATTTACTCTTACCAGAATGAATGCTTTTGCTACATTTATTGTAAAATAAAAATTATCTTTTCGTACAAAAACTAATTTAATATAGGTACTTCAAAAATCAACCAAATATCTCTATGTTTGGATGCACAAATCAATTTAGACAATAAAAATAAATAATCTAATTATTTTCTTTTTACTGCTACATAGCTCTCGCTTTGCTTTTTGTTTCCTATAAAATGACCAAATCCATATGTAGTTTTGTATTTTTCAAATTGTTTTTCATATGTACATTTAATTCTCAAATTTTGATGATATGTAAACAGTATAGATAGACATTTCGAACAATACAATCAGAAAAGTGTTGAATCAATGCCAGGATAACTTCAAAAGGTGATCAATTGTCAAATTTTTGTCTATCAGTCATATTCCGTTAGTTTTTTTTTTCTAGAAGCATTTATTTGGCATATATAAGTAAAAAAAGAATGAAAACATACAAGAGAAGGAAGTCTTTCATATGATACAGACCAGATAAAAATTGGCAGTTTTATCCGATAAATCAGATTTATTGGTGCTGGTATGTACAGCTAGCCAATATCGTTTATCTCTGTTTTTTGAATGCTTATATAGCAAAATCGAACAGATGTTTTTAAATTCATATGATTTTATTTCAACCAAAATAAAAATACAAAAAACCTAGTATAAAAATTAATAAAAACAACAAAAAATAAAAATAAGAATTTTAGCAATAAAAATCAAATAGTAACTCCATTTGCTTTATACCGCTGGATTTTAATGTAACTTTAGTTAAGGAACATTTTTGAATGCATCCACAAAAAGAATTTTTTTTTGTTTAGACATAGAACATTCTCGTTTAGCTAATACTATTTATTTTCTATAGGTTTTATATAAAGTGTTCTTAATAGGAACAAGTGACCTTTTTTAAAAATCTAATAACTCAATCATTATTAATTGTAAAAATCTGGAGCTTTGAATTCAATTGTATTAATTCATGAGGAACATTGTTGGTAGAGGAGTCATATCAAAATTTTTTAGTTTTGATATAAAAAAAACTCGTTTATTAAAATTTTTTAGTTTTGATATAAAAAAAACTCGTTTATTAAAATTTTTTAATTTCGTATGTATTTTACATAAAGTGCTCGTATTAGGAACAAATTTTAGCTTGATGTTCTTATTACGACCCCAGGTCAAGCGTTACGGACTCTGTAACGGCCAAAAAAAGCCGTACTCTGGCCAAATGCAGAACAATGAATTTGATCGCTTTCCAGATCATAAGATCATGTCTAAGATCTTTTGATCAGACATCTAGTCATATGTGATATTGGTAACATTAACTGGAATCGTATGAAAAACTCGTGATGTTTGAAACACTTCGATCAAGTCTTGATGTACGATTCTAATACGATAGTACAATTGTAAGTATCGTACATCAAGACTTGATCGAAGTGTTTTGAGACATCATGATTTTTTCATACGATTTCAGCTAATGTCACTAATATCATACACGATCACACGTAGGATCTTATTAAATTATATTGTATCATGGATGGCTCTGATAAATAATCTAAAAGAAAAAAATAAATTGTATAGAAATTATAATTACTGTTTGTCAATACTTCCTTAGATTCTAAAAATGAAAAAATAAATTAAATTAAAAGAAACACTTACTGTTAATTCATCTGTACATCAATAACCTAAAATACAAATTAAATGCAAAACAAAAATATGCATGATCTAAAATGAAAAACCTAACTAAATGACATGTAAAATATAAAATAAAAAAGATAAAATATGAAAAGCTATATAGTTTGACATAAAAGAGATTAGCTAAAAAATTTATAAACTAAAATAAAAAAAGAAATTAGACAAAAAAATAATGAATGCTCGTTGACATATATATCAATAAACTAAAATAAAAGAAACATAAATTAAATAAAAATACATATATATGATCGGAAACAAAAAAAATTAAATAGAAAGAAATATATAATCTAAAATAAAAAATTTAATTAACTAAAAAATCACATATTGTTCATTTATATATAGATAATAACAATAAACTAAAATACAAAAATATATCTATTATTTACTGAATACTCACTGGCTTCTACAAGTATATTATAAAGCTGGACATACTGCGACTATACGTCAGCAGTATGTCATACATAGTCGTATACAACCGCATAGGGTGATTTACGACCATCAACGGCAGCCGTTTCTCGTCGTTTTTCTCCGTATACGCTCATCGTGCACGGAGGCCGTTTACAATTGCCGTTTATCTCTGTATACGATCGTTTACGATCGTGCGTATTCGACCTGGGAAGATGGCTCCTAATACGAACAAATTCAATTATTTGTAAACTACCAATAATTACTTAATTGGCTTACAAGATAATGAAATGATTTTTACACTATTCAATGCAGCAGACATTTCTACACTCAGATATGTAAAAATTTTTTTTTATTGGGAGAAATGAATTTTTAACAGATGAGTTACTCTTATCGAATGATAAACTGTTCGTATTATTAACTTTCGCTGTATTAAAAAAACGAAAAACATAAGAGAAAAGAAAATACCATTGAAAAATAAAAAAATGTTGTGAAACAAATGATTGATTTTTAATCAATTATAAATAATGCATAATTTGATATTTTAATTGTTGTAAATTGTCAGCTAATGGATTAAATTGACTTAACATCTTGTCCATATGATTTGGTTGAAATTCAAATGATCGATTATAAATTATACTTTAACATTTTTGATCGAAATTATATACAAACATTAACTATGGTCCGAAATTTCGCTTACCACCACATAATTCACTTACAGTCCAGTAATATTGTGCCATACAAAAGAAAGGCACTGTTGTTTTCCGATCTAATAAAATGCTTAAATCTGATATCATTTCTGAATCACGTGCTTCATTTGAATCATCTCCATATGAATTCGTTACAGGATTTGAATATTCGATAACTTTAAGGAAATTCTTTAAATGATCAACATTTAATTGATCAATCATCGCTGTGAGTACAGAATAATCTCTTTCATATAATTTAATTTAATATTAAATTCCTTATAAAGATCATTATCTAATCCATTAATAATATATACTTTTTCAATAGATAAATCATTTTTACTTAAGATATATCAAAAGTAATGACGTCAGTATGTTATTTCCTTAGTAGAATGCTTGAACAAATTTTCTTTTCTCTTATGTTAATAGAGAAAAAGATGCTCTTTTTTTCTATACTTCTTGATTACTGTTCAACTAGTATCATGATAATACATTTCGATAAAAATTACTTTTATTTACCGCTTTACTCATATTTCAGGGAGATTAAGTGATTAAGCTTTGCATGTTTACGTTTCAGTTTTCGACTACTTCATAAGTTGTATCAGAGATCAAATTACACCAAATAATGCAACGTGAAAATCTCTACAAGTTTCTACAGAACAGCTTATTTTACATTTCAGATAAGCGAAAGCAATTTCTTCTTGTATAGAAAAATATGCCTTGTCTGGCGGTAACAGGACAAGACTTTGCTTTCCCTCGAAACAAAAAATGAACAATTTAAAGAAGTGGTCTTATGCAGGTTGTAAAGGTTCTCATAATGTATCTTTTGATGTATTTTGTTTTATTTTGAATAAAGGACATGAGGTGAAAAAAGATGAAATTAGAGGAAATGAGTCCATATTATGCCAAAAAAGTGTCGTTTTTCCCACTAATGAAAATTAGTCGTTCAAACTTTTTCTCGTTATGCGCATAAAACGTGAAACTATGAAAAACGCGATCGTATGTAACTTGTACAGCTTTTCACGCTGCATTTTTTGGTATAATTTGATCTTTGATACAACCTATGAAGTAGTCGAAAACTGAAATTTAAAAGCGTGTCGATGTGAAATATTAGTAAAGCGATAAATAAAAGTAATTTTTATCGAAATTTATTATTATGATACTAGTTGAACAGTAATCAAGTAGTACAAAAAAATAGAGCATCTTTTTCTGTATTAACACGTGAGAAAAGAAAATTTGTTCTGGCATTCTACTAAGGAAATAACGTGCTGACGTCATTACTTTCGGTATGCCCTAAGTATTTATTTGAAAACTTCAATGGATGTTCTTAAAATTGGAAAATTAATTTCACGGAAAGAATTCAATTCATTGAATTTTTGTCTTTCTTTGTTTCATAATAAATTTTTTAGAGTTCACAAATAAAACCATTTTTTTTTAAGACTAGAATAATCTTGCAAGATGAGGATAGGACGAAAATAGCTAAGTTATCACGACAATCTATAAAGGAATCGTGAGATGTAAGCTTGTCACTATTTTCTTAAAAAAATCGCTTAATTTTACAATCAAAGGGGTAAAAATACGTTTAAAATGTTAAACGAATATCATAAAAAAATTATATATTTTAACAGTTATTTGTAGTTAGAGTTTTAAGTATTGCCTTTAGACTTCCTCAATGCTAAACTAATTCCAGTGTAATAATATTTTTCAGTCTATCACATAAATTATCATTGGCAACTCTCAATAGTTGTTTAACTATAATTATCCAACGTAGGACAATATCCAAATATTTGAATAGAGATCACTACGACATAGCATTTAGCATCTATTTTTATAATAGCTGCTCAAGCTCGTTATTAAAGCTGTCTATGGTTCCAAGAGAATCTATAATGGATAAATTCAACAGTACAAATGAAGTTTTGAATGAATTAAATTTTTTTTTTTGAAAAAAGAATCAAACATTTGCCTTCTTCAAAAGAGGAGCAAGTGTCTGCGAATTACTATTCCAATTGAAACGTCTATCTCTTATTTAATAATTAAGATGATACACAGTTTTCCATACTGAATAACGTTCACATAATTTACAATAAATTTCAATATATTCGAATCGTCGCCAAACTTTTCGACGTGGATAACTTTTGTACCAGTTATAGATTTGAAGATGTCGGGCATTTGAAGTAGTATTGCAATCAATTTGAGTATAATCGAGTTTTGTTTGACATTTCACACAATAAATTTTGATTCTAAGTTCAGGCCACCAATATTTATAGTCTCTCCAGCTTTCTTCGTTAGGACCTAACCATTCGTGAAATGATTCTGTAACTAAACTGAGACTTTGCTTATCCAACTGATATTCATTTTGCAGCAGACCATTTCGATAATGTACAACTTAAAATAAAAACGACAATCGATTCAGTTCAACAACGAAATATCGATTAATACTTACTCAAAACATAACCTCTCTTCTCTGGTTTAATTGAATCTGTAAATGGATGTACAGTGATATGTCGATGAAAGAGTGCAAATGTGAATGGAGTAATTGAAGTACATATTCCAGTTTGAGTATAAACCATTGTATATGGATTAGTTTTTTGTTGACGTCTTCTGAATAGATATTGAAATATATATTTTTCATTTCGAATGATTGTCTGTTGTGTGAGTGGATCGAATTTATCGACTGTAAATTTAACTGAAAAGAAATATCAGAACAAAAAAGTATGTGTACAAGATAGATACTTAACAGATAACACTCACGTTGATCATAACGAACTATTGAATTGACAATTATAGCATGAATTCCATTTTGTTTTTGTTCAATTAATAATGTAATATCCTTTGTATCGTTATAAATTTTACAACAGTCAATAAATCGAGTATAAAGATTTGAATTTCCGAGTGTATCATCGAGTTGATTAAAGAATTGATACTTATCAGGCGATAATTCTGGAAGCTCATCAAATGCATAATAAATTTTTCGGTATACTTCAGTAACAAGATCGTCTGAAAATAGAAAGAGATATTACATTTTAAGTATATTAGATAGGTATGTTTTTAGTTAATATGAGAGCTAGCACAAATTTTAGACTTTGTCAGGTCCTGGTAATAATGATAAAAGTATTTGAAATGATCACTTACTTGGACAAATAGAGATTTCAACAGTTTTATTTAGTTTTGAATATGTCACATTGATTTTTTCCTCGAATAAAATATCTGAAAAATCAAAGAAAATAGCTTGCACAATAAAAATCATATCAATGAGCACTCATACACACGAACCTAACATTTCATCTTTTATACAATTTATCCATAGATGATCAATCTGTGTTTCAATTAAATTATTAAAGTATCGATTTGTTTGTGATAGATGACAAAGATCACGGTAATTGAGATGTGGAAGTATTTCATAGATTAAAAGTTCAAGTGGAAGTTGAGTAAAGAAAGACAATGGTATTGTATTAGACAAAAGCGATTCTTCTTTTTCTAATGGAAACAACCGTTTAATAGGCAATTTTTGTTGTTGTTCTTGTTGTGAATGAAAACACTTTAAGAGCGTTTGTCCCATTTGAATTGTTTTGCTTTTTGCTGACGTTTGGAAAAGAAACCAATGTATTATATATATATTAACAAACACTGCAAACAAAGAAACATATACATAGTTGAGTAGCTGTACATCTTGAATAAATTATTAACAATAAAAAAAACAATCTTGAGAAGGTTGAGGGTGAAACATCTACTTTGGTTTGAACTATCATATATGAGAAAACATTCCTTCATTTTATTTCATCATATGCTTGTAACGAATACTGTTATGTTTACGATACAAATACTTCAGAAGAAGCTATAGTAGATTGTGCTACACGACTTAAAACTTCACATAAAAATTGATTGGAAGATTTTTATATTATACATATGTGCAAAACATGGAATATTATATTCAAATTATCAGGCTGAATTGGATAGAAGAGTTTCAAGAAAAAAGGAGATATTGATCTTTTTATTCCTTTGCAAGAATGAAAATATAATAGATTCGAATCACAATTTTGATCTGGAAGAATATATAAAAGAAATAAATAGTATAGTGGCAATTACCGATGAATAATACTTTGAGATGATTGAAATCAAAGAACAATGGATGAATGCACGAGCTATAAATATAAAATGAAAACAAATAAACTAGATAAAGAGGCGACAAACGTATCTTTTTGTCTTTCTTTTACTATATTAATCACTAACCTATACAGTCTCTCTTTTACGTGAACAAAAAAATAAGCAAGCAATCAGAAAGAAGGGCCCACACACAACGTTTTTTTTCTTGTTGTGCATGTAACAAATATTACTTATAATTAAGGTATATGAAGAGAAAAGAAAGAAGATATACGAACTAGCTATTTTACCTTAACGGAACATGTGCAAGTGGCCATAGACGAAAGGCTGTAGTTCGCCGATTTTCTCTTCTAGTTTAAACATGCAGATATTGTTTACTCATGTAGCCGATTTTATGAAATAATGAACATTGCAATGCATTATTTCGCTATAAAAAATCAATGGCTACAATTACATGATAATGCAACATATTTCATTCATTATAATGCGTTAAAAATAAGACCCATTGCAATGAATTAAAACAACGAACGTATTGTAATGTATGGTTTAGATGGCATTATCATATGATTAGGTTTATTACAGATTTAAAGAATTTTCTTGCATTACATGATTCACACGTTACAGTCATTTAGAAAATCTAATGAAATTAACTAATTCTAATGCACTAACTTCATAAACTCCTCGATCTACCATCACATTATACATTTTACTGCCGATTTTATTTTAAAACCCGCTTTTTATCGATGAATTTCTAAAATACCAATTAGAAATTCATTAGAACATATTGTAGACAACAAAAATTCATTACGCATTGACAGATAAATGTCAAAATTTCCTCTTACGTCAGAAAAAACTATAATTTTGAGCAAATTTCCTTCCAAATTGAAGGAAAAAAAAACAAATTGGAAAAACAATTTTCAACATATTCTTCCAGAACTATCAAAGAGAAAAAATAGGAAAAAGACAAATTTTGAGAAGAAAGCCTGATCGTATACTTGTTGTTAATGGATGAGAAAAAGAAAACTTGAGAGAAATGCGATCATTGTATGTAGTGTATTGTACTGGACTCTGAACTCCAACCCCGAGTTCGATTCCATTGGAGTTGGAGCCAGAGTTATGAAAAAAATACCCTTCTGAGTTGAAATTCGAATGATTAAGACGAATTCTTTTGCAGCTAATGTCGAAGTTATATCAGTAAAATATGAAAATGTTTATTTTTATAAGCAACAAATATATTTCATAAGTCAAATAACAAACATAAATATACTGTTAACTTCAGAATCATTTGTACCACTTGCTGATGTAACAAATAATAAAGCTTTACATGTCTTACAGAGTATAAATTGTTGTTGATGATCGCTCACGACAATATTATGATAAAATTGCCGTCACTCACTTGGCTTGATGCTATTTTCTTTTCTACGAATTTCTCTAATTCATTATTACCTCCTATTAATCTTTCAAAATTTTTTGCCAAAATTCTTTTAGCAATTGTTCCTGTAATTATTAGAAAATCATCAAAAAAAATTTAATTCTATATTAATAAAAGCTAGGCACTTCGATTCATGTTCTAATTTCATTTCGTGATAATGCGTTTTAACTATGAGAATGACCAAGACATCGCCAAACTACGCAAATAATTCTGGAGTTTTTTGGAATTATAGTTGGAGTCGAAAAATTAGTCGTTTGTTGCGGAAACTAACAGTATTTTTGTTAGCTCAAATGATATCATCGAAAAATGTGTTTTTCTTGAATGAAGTAAGAACATATGTATGTTTTTACAGATTTTCATACTTAAAAGGAAGTTCTTGAAATAACTTTGATGAAGAAAAAACTTTTTTAAACCTTATTCTAGATTCCTTGACCTGCACTTTATTTATCTCTTTTTCTTTGCTAAGAATGAAATATCGATTATTGAAACTTTTTTGTAACAATGATGTTACAATGTAGTGAAGTTCAACGACTTACAGAAAATTTAGATTTGTTCTTTAGTAATTTATTAAAATCAGGAGGTTTTCCCTACAATCAGGCGAGTCAGAAGATTTTTTCAAAAAATTCTAAGAGACATCAGAAAATTTATTTGAAATAAGATTAAACAAAAGTGGTAGACAGCCTTCTCCTGTAGAGGCAATATTGTCACTGTTAGTTTACGAACTCTTGTGACTTTTCTCTATTAACTGAGTTGAAAAATAAAGAAAAGAGACAGGTAGTCATGAATATGTCTCCTTATCTCGAATTGAAAATCTTGAAATAAAAAAACTTGAATGAATCTATGTTTGTATACCTTTCCGTTTTGCTTGTAATACAACCTCAGATCCATCATTTCTGCTGCTGAAACAGTCAAAAAAAAACAGATTGAAAAGACGCTGAAAAACTACGAACCGAGCGATTTCATAATACTTGAACATGTTTCTTACGACAAATTCAGGTTGACTCTCTAGAAAATCGCTGATTTTTCAACCAATCCCGATTGGAATCAGAATCGGACAAGCACGAATAAAGTGAGATTTCTCTATGTTCTGACATTTCACTATACCTATTTTTCCTCTTCTCGTTTGAAATTCCTTTTTTTTAGTCGCATTTTTCTCTTTTCTTACCGAAAAGTAGGATGTTGGCAAAAACATGTGTGAATATATTGATTAATGTTACCACATTATATAAAAAGACACCATAACATAGACTGATATGCTTGCCATTCGAGTTGTGCAATTGAGACTAAAACATAATTTTACAATGATCAAGTTCGTCATTCAATTACATTTTAGATGTAAACTTGTCATTCTCTCACGGATTTCACCATTTTTCCTGATTTAAATCGACATATAAAATCATAATTTCCTTTTCACTTTTCTTGACCATTTTTCTCGAATATAGGGGAAGCCTACGATGTGAGTCTAACAAGAAATGGATAACTCGTAGCGTAATCCACACGTCAAAATGACAAGAAGTTTCCACGTCGGCTAAATATGCCCTAAAACATAGATGGAATAGATAGATCGGCCAGTCTATCGGTTCCATCTTTGCCCTAAAATTCTCTCAGATCCGATAGAATTTCTTCGGCAAGAGAACCAACGATAGTATGATGTCAGAAGTTGAAGATTTCTCTATATTAAATAGCGATAAAATATTGTATATTGTGTCCGGCAATATTTGACCATTCAAAATTGTTGGATTGATTACAGATCCTTGGTATGATGTTAGCTTACTTTATGCGATTGATTTACTGTTACAATGAAGCAACTTCTATCTTCCTGTGTTCTCCATATACGATCACATTTTGGAGGATCGTATATCACCAGATGGTACACAAAGAAATATTATCGTATACAAAGAAATACAGAGGAAAACGAAAACCATAGATGAGTTTTGTTTGTCCATAAACGATCGTATTTCTGCGCATAAGACTAAGGAATTATTCAATTCCAATACTAAGCCATATAAAACGTTGTATCTCTCCGATTACGAGCGTATCTGTTTGATATAGGTCAATATTGACAACGACTTAATGTTACTCGGAAGAAATCGGATATGATGGAATGAAAAAGCAGAAAACAGGTGCTTCCTAATAACCAAAAAGCAGGGAATCGTACAATCTACCACATACATATATGTCGTTTTCTATAGAATGCAAGAAGATGACCATTTTTGGCTGTGAAAAATCAAGCGTTTTCGATAGTACAGGATTAAACGATTTCTTACAAACATTAATTTACGCTACGAAATGAAAAAATGATCAAAATCATGGAAAAATTACTGAAATTTGAAAAAAAAAACGAGAAAATACCGTTTTCACAGGCGCAACCATCTGAAAGAAGGAACAAAAAGTCAAAACGATGTTTAATTAATTCTGATCGTTTCTATTTTTGTGTGCCTACTTAGTCAGATCTTTTTTACTCTTCTACGTCATATTCAACCTACACTAATGACATGCAAGTTTCGCCGAATTTTGAATACTATTGTATCAATGTGTTTTAGTTTCCTTCGGACGAAAACTATTTATCTTTTTCTTCTCTTTTTTATTAAAAATTGTCTTTTTTAAGAATGCTGGGCCTCTTTTTTTTTACAGAATGTTGATAGGATGCCAGTGTATTTTGCCTACTATTTTAGAATGACCATCGAATAAACGCTCGACATTTATTCTTTTGAGATACTCGTTATAGAATTTTTGTATTCGAAATTTTTCTTTTCCAGTTTTTTTTGAAGATTTTGAGACATTTCTGTAATTATGTGTGCTTTGTTCTACTAGTATCTTCACATCTGTTCATTTGCCGATATAAAGAAAATAGGCAAAAATATTTTATAAGGATATGACAAGAAACAAAAAGCAAGATAAATCGAATATGGCATACAAAATTTGTACGATTCTATCGGCATGACTTTTGCAATATGCCTGCATTTTTCTGCCAAGAAAACTTTGCGTTGACAATTCGTGATTATTTAAGAAATAATTGTGAAACTCTGTGCAATCGGAATGACTATTCTTTCTAATTCTCAATTCTGCATCAACATGAATTGAAATCGGACAAAATAATGAATTATTTTTTCATTATCGGCTACATGGATATTCATATTTTTTTAATGTATGAAGAGAGACTATAAACAATATATGTATAAAGTATCTCAATACGCACGAATCTCAGGATGGGCAACATAAAAAACTATGCCATAGGTTTGACAAAAGTTATTCATACATATCTATATATAAAAGTTTAAATTTATTTTACTTGTAAATTTCTGGAACTCAAAACTTAATCAATTTTATCTTTCATAGGATCTAATGAAAAAATCAAATTCATGAGATAGACTAAAATTTTTTTCATTTACATTTCTGGAGACGAGCCTTTTTTCTTCATTTTTTAAATAGAGTCTGTTCAAATTCAATTGATGTTACTTCTAAAGGTAACTTGAGTGTGGTATTTTAGTGTAGTTTATGATTGAATGCGATTTGCTTTAAAAAAGCCTATGAGACATTAAATATAACCAACTACCATTACAATTAATTCGCTTAACAAAATACTATTTGTTTTTTTGATATTTTCTAGAGTTTTACTGGTTTTGGTTTATGTAAATCTATATAATCGAGCTAGGAATCTACAATGAAGGAAAATAAATGGTTCACTCATGGAGCATATTGTATAGGATTTTTTTGTAGTAAATCGCAATTAATCATATTCTACATTAAAATAAAATATTCAAGCTGCCTTCATAAATAATATCACTCAAGACGTATCTGAGGGTGTTCTTTTTCTAGGTTTGATATGGATACTTACATCTTCCGAAGAAAACGTAAATACACTTTATTAACACTTGATTGATCTGACAAATCAATACTGAACTACTCCTTTATTACGGACATGGTGGCTATATATATATGAATTAGCTAGGAAACAATCAATGACAATGAGTGGAAAGAATCCCTAAAAATATCCAAATAATAAAGAGAAAAGAAAAAAAAATAGTAACTGAACCACTACATTTAGTTTTGTCAATCTAAAAATAAGAAGTATAGTTAGGAGTGCAAGAGAAAAAAGACTCAATAATAATAAGAAAAATTCTTTGTAAAATGAATTGTACTTTTCATTTAAGGATCACCTTAGAGATGATTTTCCACTTAAAATGAACCTTTTAGATTGAAATTTTCAAGAATAAATGATCCTGATGAGATACACTCTTGGTAAAAATTTCAGTTCTATAGATGATATAGACCGAATTTTCAACTGATTCATAGGTTATTTTTGATCTTTAGGAGAGCCGATATAACTTCATCGCAATGCATGATATGGTCTAAAAATCAGCATAAAAACCTCATCCGACGATAGTAATTCTACTTTCTCAGCTCAGGAATCAAATTTAAAAAAAGCTGCTCGATGAAAAGTTTATTCTCATTGAGACCTTGAAAATAAAAATAAAATATTGATTATAGCTGGATCCAGGAGAGAGTTATTTCAATATGTCTGCTTGAAAAATCATGTTCTGAAAAAGAAAAAACGTTAAAAAAAGTTTCTAAGGAAGACTCTTAATATGAATTCTGCTATTGAATTTCATTAAATTTAAATGACAAAGGTTCTCATATAAAATTAAATTTAATGAACAAATTTTTCTTTTCTATGATTACACAAATGCAACATCACATGAATTATCTGTATACTATTGTAATAAATTAATGAAGTCAGATCGCGTGTTTAATAAAACAAATTAGAACAAACAATTTCAAACTATCGATGACACTAAAAATACACATATAAAATGATATGTGTTTAGTAAATAAAAACCTATTGAAAATTACTCTTAAATTGGAGATTATATTCAATATAATTTCCTATGACCTTTCAATGAATAAGTGTCTTTTATAACGTCTTGTCACCCGTTCAAACCGAAAAAAGATTCATGTTAGACTACTTTATTATACAAACATTGATTGAAAAGAGAAAGAAAAAAGAAATAATTGCTGCAATAGATCAGTCTTATGCAATAGTTAAACAAATAAAAATGCTGCATTTAAACTATATCGTAATGTATTCATCTTAAAATTAACATAACGAATTGAATTGTTTAAAAAAAAAATACGTGTCTTAAATGATAATATAGACTATGCGAGAATGAAATAGTTGATTATTTTTAATAGAGAAAAATCATCTGAAAATAGTAATATTAATCTCTTCGATAAGATTATTTAAAATACCAATATATATTTTATTTTCTATTTATATTTTAATGTAAATAACATAAAAGAAATTCATTTTATCTATTTACTAATCATGCCTTTTACACCTGTCTCGATCTCTCTCTCTCTCTTTTTTTTTGATGAATAATATATCGTTTTAAATGTCCATTTGAGAACATTTTACATAAATCTAACAAAAAGATTCATTGATAATAGTACTCAAGTACATAATATAATAGACTGACGATGTATTGATTATGTAATGTTTTATTTCTAGGTCATATGTGTCGAAATAGACAAAGAAATCTTTTCCTCATAATATTCAATATAATCTTTTTTTTTTTATTGATTGATTATTTTCTTTTTCATATGATGATTTGATAAAATTAAATAAACTAGACGTCTTACTACATTTTTTCAATTCTCTTGAGCAAAAAAAAAGGAACATGAGTGTATGTGCATGTTTGCATAATACCTTACATATGAATCTCTTATATATATAAAATCATTAAAAAATTCCTTACGTTCAAGGATAATGTCTCTTATAAGAAAAGAACTATTAGCATATACTTCTCAGTTGAAAACATCAACTTTTCAATTTTTACTGTTATCTATTTGCTATGCTAAGACAACAAATCTTTATCTATATCGTAAATATACGTAAATACTTATCATAGTAATATGTAACGACCTAGATATGGTCAAAATATAACAAGCAGGTGTTAGGATATTAATCGTATCAATCGTTACTATTATTTTGTCCAGACATATTAACCTTTGATTTAAATACCACTAAAAGAATATAATAAAAAAAAAAAAGAAGAAGAAGGAAATGAAATTTTATTGATTGTATTGTCCTTGATTTTGCTGCCATTGCCAGCAGACATGAATATTATAATACCTATCAAACAGGTGTGTTACATCATTGAATAGTTCCTTTTTTTTCAATCTTTGATTCGTTTTTCTTTTCATATGTGTACTCTTCGTGTTTCTTACTTTATCCCATTCTTCCTTTTCTTTCTTACCGTCATGCAAATATTGCATTCATACATACACACACGCATGTGTTCTCTTGTGCGTTTTGTCGCTGTCATTTGTAGTAGGTGTTTTTGTCAAATCGCTTGTGTAAAGTAAAGGTGCATAGAATGAAACGATTTCGACTCTTGGCTACTCGTTTTTTTTTATTTTTTATTTTTTTCTAGTAATAATAAATAAACTAGCTCATTACCACCTACACAATAAACTGAATCATTTTTTCATCAAGAAAAAAAAATCATAGGTAAGAATCATATTATAAAAACTAGTAAATGACTCATAGAAAAGAAGGAAAGAAAACATATTTTTTTAATAACAATCACACACATACATCATTGAAGCAGTCTTGTTTTTCCTTTGCCAAGCGTTACTATATCAGGTAAATTATATATTGCGTCTTCTATTTTATTTTAAAAATAAATATACTAATCGTGAAAACTGATAATTATGATTGTTTGACCTTTATACATTTATATATTTATGAGAAAAATTGCAAATAAATTACAAAGTGTAAATATATCTCGCGACCTCTCTTATAAATATATATATATGTGTGTGTGATTGTCCATTCAAAAGAAAAAACATAGAGAAAGCCTTGACATGTAAAGTAAAAATATGTATAGTAGTTTGTTGAATATGTATAAGAAGGCGATCGTTTGACATTTATTTAAGAGAGAAATGAGCGGATGGACACAGGGTCGGACATACATAAATATACTTTGATCATTTGTCTATCGGTGAATCGAGTAACAAAGAGATATCAAAGTTGTATTAGCTTATTTCCTTTTCTTTTTTCGAAATCTCAAGAGGTTAAGTACGAAACTACTCGAATTTAACAAGATATTGATAACAGTAACAAACATCACGAATGATAAGAAAAGTTTATTGACTTTGTGGATTTTTTTTTTCTTCCATCTATTAATTGAAATATTCAGGGTTTGTAAAGAGAGAAACCTTTCATAGTAACTTATAAGTAAACATCTTTCCTTTTCTTGTTTTTGCTGTATGTATAGACATTTCGTGTTGAACATATGTGTCCAATTTGCTTTGGCATTTCTTTTTTTTTTTGATTGTTTGACCTGTGTCTCTTTCTCTATGTATATATATTGTATTTAATGTCTACCATAAAAAACAACGAAGTTTATACTTAATACTAGCATGAGATTCATCTTTTACATATGAGAAAAAGATCATAGTTAGTGTAATGAATCATTTGTATACTTGTTATAATATCGATTAAACGTTGAAGTATTCTTTACACTTATTTTTAACTGTTAACAATGAATTGTTTTATGGCAATAATTGTTGAATATTGGTCACAATGGAAAATAAATGAACATTTATATTTTCGTACGTATATAGACATCATTTGAAATGATTCATATATCATGACCATGATCATTATTGTTTTTTCTTTTTTGTTCAATAGTATATATGAGAGTGGAGGTGGTGTCAGCTTTTGTTCCTTAATTTCAATCAATAAATTGTTCATCATCTTACATCATCTATCTTTCATTCGATTGCTCTGTAATTATATAGTATAATAGGTGTGATATACTGCAAAATCTTTAGTCGCCATCGTTCATATATATCTCATTTTTTTTTCTCCTTTGTCCAAAATAATTTGTTTTACAGGTTTAAATTACTCCTACTCATGCCAATGAATATAGTTATTCACACGCCTCCTGTCCATCAAACGAATGGAGATGAAAAAAAAGAGAATAGATATTCTAATCTATTTTAATTTTAATATGAGGTCATCGAAACACGACAATCTTGATCGTTTGAATGGAGAGACTAAAATAAAATTTAAATCAACGAGAAAGAAAGAGAAAAGGACAAGAACGGGCAAGTGAGAACGAAAGACAATGACCGAAAGAATGCTTTATGTTCTATTTAAAAAAAAAAAGTCAGTCGCCTATACATATATTCACTAGTAAAGAAAAGTAAGAGAATAGTAATTTTGAAGGAGAACATTAGAAAAAAACGAGAGAGAGAGAGAGAGAAGAGAAGAGTAGCTATTCGTTCCAACTAATCATCATCATGTGAAATTTATAGTGAGAAAGAAAAAAAAAGTATGCGTTGTAAGTAATTAATTGACTAGTTTAGTAACAAAATATTATTGATAAATATATTTTTAGTAAAATATAATCAAACGATGGCTACGGCTGTCGAACAACTAGTGATTGATTCTCAATCACGTTTTCTTGAAATGAAATCTCTTCAACCATATTCAACAACAGATGAATATTTATATGCGATGAAAGAAGATCTTGCTGATTGGCTTTCAAATATGTATCCAGATTGGGATTTAATTACAGTTGATAATTTTTTTCAATGTTTAGGTATATAATTTTATATTATTATTATTATCAAATAAGAATATGTTTTATTTAAATTTCTAGAAAATGGTGCTCTACTTTGTCATCATGCTAATAATGTAAATGCAGCTGCACGTAAAATGTCTTCAACATCATTATTAACAGATTGTAAATATCGTTCAGATGCTCGTCCAGAAACATTTAATGCTCGTGATAATGTTTCACAATTTATTAAATGGGCACGACGTATTGCTGGTGTAAGAGAAGTTCTTATGTTTGAATCTGATGATTTAATATTACGAAAAAATGAAAAAAATTTTATTCTTTGTTTACTTGAAATTGCTCGTTTTGGTGCTAAATTTGGTATAAGTGTGCCAAACATAATAAAACTTGAACATGAAATTGAACGAGAAATTGAACGTGATAAACACATACAAATGTCATCATTAACAGAAATAAAAAATTTACAAAGAAGAGAAGAAGACGAAGGAGAAGAAGGAGAAGAAGAAGAAGTAGTAGTAGAAGAAACAGAAGACATACAAAATGAAGATGAAAATCAAAATTATAAATCTAATTTAATAAATTATTCATCTATTCATACTGATGATGATGATAATAATCAAACAAATAAAAATTCATTTGAAACATATCCATTATCAAATTCTGACGATGCTGATTGGTTCACACAACGTTCAATCGATATGTCAACATATTCCAGCAAAACTAAGAGTAAACGAAATGAAAATAGTGATAATAGTTATGATAATACAACATCTAATGAAGTAACTACAATGAATGATACTTCAAATGAAGAATCACAATTTAACCGTACATCAAAAGAAGGAGGAAAATCAATTGAACCACGACCTTCATCATCACATTTACATAAAACAGTACGAAAAAACAAAAGAATACTTTAAAGAATAAATCGATTATTACAAATGATTATTTTTAGGTAGTACAAATTGCAAATACATGTTGTTGTTCACAACGTTTTCCAGTAATACGTATTGGTGAAGGAAAATATCGTATTGGTGAAAGCGGAGCAATTATTTTTATTCGAGTATATTTAAAAATAAAATATATTGATTTAAATTAAATTCTTAATCTTTTTTTTTATATAAAGATTTTACGCAATCATGTTATGGTCCGAGTTGGTGGTGGTTGGGATACACTTGAAAATTATTTAAATAAACATGATCCATGTCGACGATCAGCTGGTAAGTCAATTAAAATTTATTATCCTTTTTTTTTTAATATTATTTTATTTTATTCAATTAAAAAGCTCATCGTCGATCTGAACATTCTCATCATCATGCACATTCCGATATACCAATTCTTGCTATACCAAATACAAATATTTCTCCAAGTGTTCAAAAAAATACTCCTTTTGGTAAATCTGTAACAATAAAAACTGAAGAATTTCCTTTAGCAAAACCATCTACTCATGATACAAATCTAACTGATGCTCAACTTGTTATAACTCGTGGAGCTGATGGACGTCATCGTATTGGACAAATAACTTATAAAAAAGAAGATATTGTAAATCAACAACCTGTATGTCCTCAACATCATCATCATCATCATCATAATCATAATCAATCACCATCACCACCGATAAAACCAAAAAATATTCGAAATAATCCAGGACGTTTTAGTTCTTCAACAATTTATAATAAACAATCATCACCAAGTACTGATCAAGATTATTCATCATTAACAGAAACGACACCAAGTAAACCATCATCAACATCATCATTAGATTTTAAAGATGAATCTACTGAACAATCAATAAAATCATTTAATATAACTACAAATGAAAATCGACCTATTCGACATTATTCAGTAGTTAATAAATCTCAAACAGAACCTCTTATTCATATTCATGATCCTTCATTTAATAATACAAATTTTTTAAATGAAACAACAAATGCATCTAATCAAAATCTAAAAGCATGTATTACTGAATCTATTATTGATACTATTGATTATATTCATCCTACATCTCTTGATTCTAAACATGACTTTGATATAAATGATATTGACGATATAATGAAAATTAATAAAAAACAATATCCTGATGAAGATACAACAAATATGGATAATGATAGTTTAGATAGTAGTGAAGGTATATTAGAAGAGAAAAAGAAACCACCATCATCATCATCTCGTCCATCTTCAACAAAAAAATCCGGTGCTTATTGTTCAGCATTTTATTTAGCAGAAAAACAAAAATTTCAACAAGAACAAGCAGCTAAACGTAAACAAGCAGCTAATAATCTTAATCGAAATTCAGCACGTTCAAATACATTATCAAATATTCCTGAAGCAATTAAAAAAGAAGAACATTTAAATAAACCACGTCGTAAATTAAAAAATGTTACACAACGTTCACAATCATCTGAATTAGTTGAAAATATAAATGATATATCAAAACTTGATAAAGATTCAGGTTTTGATGAACAAGATTTTCGTCGAGAACGTTTACATTTATATGGTGATGATAATTCAAGTGTATCATCAATGAGAAGTGCAAGAAGTTCAATAGCTGGTTCAATAAATTTTGAATATAAAGAAAATAAAGCTTCTGATTTACGTATGAAAAAAATAGATACAAAACGTATTTTAAATGAAAAAGATTCATCAATAAAAACACGACGAAATTTAACTACAATATCAAAACAGGAAAATAATCCTATACCTCCAACAACATCATCACAAAAATATCGAAAAAATACTCAACCTATTAATCTCAAACAACAACAACAACAACAATAATTACAAAATAGATCGATTGTTCTTTAAATATTTTTTCTTTTTGTTTATTGTTGTATACAGTGATCAAATAGAGTTCTTTTTTTTTTCTTTCTCGTTTTAATGATCAATATTACGACAAATATCATTCCATATAATCTATATTGATGTACAGTTTTTTGTTTTGTTTTTTCGGACACGACAATTGTTATTTAAATATGCTAACGACAATACGAAAAAAAAAGAAACAGAATACATTTTTTGATTTTTATTTAAATTAAATTATATATGTATACTTATTGGAATTTTCTTTTTTCTTTTCAATCAATAAGATCTATAATATTAGTACGATTGAAATAGAAATAAATGACCAAGTAATTTATTGAGTCAAATGTAAATACTTCAAATATCAAATAATATTAAAGTCGTTTTCTTATTATGATTGATTATGACATAATATAACTTTTGTATCAGATAAAAGAAAGACTCGTTAAAATGTGTCATTCTATTATTATTTAAGTTGAGTATTAACGTAATAATTATTCATAATGACTAGCTCAGTGGTTAAATGATAATAATAATGTCCCATAGGCATATTGCTCGTTGGAACCAGCCTCAATTATTATTAGGATTCACATACAGTCCATTTTTTTCGTTCTGTGATACTGAGATTTGAACACAGTACCCTGTGAATACATGTCGAACAGCATAACTAGTCAATCATGGCAGCTATGTTCACTATTGGCACGTAATAGTTTAAATATATTTGTTTAGCAATGAGAGTTTTCATTTGACTGAGTATGCTCAATCTCCTTCGCCGTCAGTATGCAACCGTTCATTATTAGAGAGATTTTCTTATGTTTTTTTTCGATTTTCTGAGAAATATCGGATGACATCTTAATTAACAATGCCTTTTCATAATGCAAGGTGCACATATTGAATTTGAATACTGCCATTTTTTCTTATGACGATCATTTCTTAGTTATATTAGGATCCTGTCTATAACGGGTATTTTTTAAGAGAGGTACTCATCAATCATATGATGCATTGTATTAGTTTCTGTTGGGTGGTTCAAAATAAATGGGAAGTTTTGTTTTTGATATTTTTTCAACTAATTTGGTGAGTACATTCTTGTCTCTTTAAAAAAAACCTAGATTTTCAGAATTCTTATGTGAAGATAATTAAGAAATATATAGATATGTATCTTACAAATTTCAATATACAGGAAAGTAGAAATATTTTATGCATCTTTTTCAATTTTCTAAGAATTCGTCACAGTAAATACACATGACCTTGTGATACAATTGTCACAAAGAATTTAATATTAGCTTCTATGATTCATTTTTCTCTGAATTTCGATATTGATGAATTCGTTTCACTACTAAATGAAGAAATTAATTTAAATTTCGCGATTTAAATGATCCCTCTAAATATCAAACGAATAATTTCTGGAAGATTCACAAGTTCAATGGTGCATCTTTTGAAAAAATTCCAAGAATATATCGTTTACTTATAGAAAAGTGCATTGACCTGTTCGCAGGTAGCGCACTCATGTTTTAGCAACTTTCCATCTTAATTTCTCTCAAATAACTGAATATAGAGTCCTGAAATTTGGTGCATAGATGCATACTACCAAGTTGTTTAATGTTCAAAATTTTCATCTCAACTCACTTCATAGTTTCCCTTTTACAAGAGAAATACATGTCGGTAATGCATTCACAAAAAAGGTCCTCTTTTTTTGGGCGCTATCGGAGATGGCATTTCTCACAAATGTGTACGTTAGAATGACATATACTCGAGAGCAAGTTTGTAGTAGACAGTCTGGTCCATCCATTCAAAGCAAGACACTTTCAAAACTCTTGTTCTATTCGTGAGATACACACCGATTATTGTAGTAACGCACTCATTCAATCTTATAGTGCTCGCTAAAAATGCTATTTTCACAGTCTTCACAAAAGACGGGAAATTATCTATTTATATCAAACTGTAGACCTAACATCGAAATTACTAGCAACAAAACACTGGTTGAGATATGACAACGGGAAAAGGTGCATTTTTTAGGGTTTTTTGCATAAAAATGCTTTATTTTGGCTGGCAACTAGTGTTCCTTCTTAAAATCTTTCAAAATAGACTAGATAGATCGATGCAAAATGTAGGAAAACGTGTTTAAAAATTTGAATTAAACACAATGAATTGTACTATGAATGAAAATTTCAGCTTTCAACTTTAATAATGCTGCGCGATCGTTAGCCGGACAAGCCGACATGCAATATAAACTCTGTTGAAAAAATATCGGAACATCCGATATTTTACTGGTAAGAGCTAGAGTTAGAAAGCTAAATACTCTTTCTTCTCTTTGTATTGCTCTCTCGTCATTGTCTAAGAGGTTTTTGAGCATTCTCTAGATTTGAATTATTTCATTGCCTCTGGTTAACATGAATATCTCTTATAGAATTTCAACTATTTAACTATTTTTTAACAACAAGAATTTGAAAGATCTCCAAAAATCCCAGAAGAGAATGACAGGAAGATTTGTAATACTTTTGAAAATGTGCCATTATCAAATATTCGAGTTGTCACAGCGATCTGCTTCATTCCACTAGTAACAATAGATCGAATTATGATCATGAATATTCCAGTGAAAACATACAAAATTTAACTGGTCAAATAACTTGACAAAGAAGATTGACAAGATCGAATTGTAATTACTCTGCATTTCTCTTCATTTATTTGAGATGAATAACAAAAATATTAATTAATTAATTAATCACACCAATTAGACGATCCTGTAACGATATATTTATATTAATACAACTCTTTTTTATTTTCTCATTATTCAGGGCACTATTCAAGCATCAATAGCAATAAAATCAAGTCAATACAATACAATTCAAGATAAATTCGTTTTCTTTGTTTTTTCCGAATTTTTTTGTCCTTTCAGATTTATTTCTGACATATGTGTTCCACAACGATGTTTCTTAGGTTTACACTTCAAGGTGATTATTACTTCTGTAATACAGAGACATTTTCTTAATAAGCGAAATGTAAACAAGATCGTAAAGGCCTGTTATACATTTACATATGTGCATGTATTGCCTTCCCACTCGGCTGTGCCCATTGTGCTTCAATAATAACGAAGAGTTTCTCTATGCGTGCGCGAAGCAGTGAAAAAAGAGAAAATTCATTTAAGTGAAACCGATTTTTCCTTATGTATTAAATAATATTTTTTTACAATTTCTTTCGTACAAATTCTACTTAGGTCTGACCAAAAGTTCTGGCAACGCTATTGGCAATTTTATAAACCAATTAATATTGAGGGGGTTTTCGCATGGATACATAGTGGAATGTCTTGTATATAATGATATATATACTAACTCTATTTTAGACTTAGTTACAATACTTTTTCAGATAAACTTTAATTCGAACTGAAAAAAAAAATTTTCAAAAATGACTAATGAATTTGATCGATACTATATTAAAATTCGAACTATTTTGGGAATTGATGCAAAGACTATTCACGAAGAACTTACAACAGCATTAGGGCCTGACGCTCTATCTTATCGTACAGTCGCCAGGTGGACAAACCGTTTTCGTGAAGGAAGAGAAGATGTTAATGATGATCCTCGAACTGGCCGTCCAGTATCCGAGCTGACAGATGAAAATATTGAACTGGTTCAACAGGTTATCAGCAATGATCCACATTCAACTTATGATGAAATTATAGCTGAGACGTCTCTCTCTCATGGTACAATAGAACGAATTATCCATGATTGTCTCAAGATGAAAAAAGTTACATCTCGTTGGGTACCCCATCAACTGAATGATGAACAAAAGCAAGAACGAGTTAGACTTTGTCGGGAAAATTTAGCAAAGTTTCAAAGTAATTCCTGGCGATTATGTGATATTATAACAGGTGATGAGACGTGGATTTATCATAGGCAAATGCATCACAAATCAACAAACAGAAGCTGGGTTGTCGAAGGTGAATCACCAACTACTGTCGTTCGTCGAGGCAAATTTGAACCAAAAACTTTATTTTCCATATTCTTTAAATCAAATGGTGCTCTTCTTATACATACTGTTGATAAAGGCGAGACAGTAGATCACGATTATTATATTGAAAATTGTCTTAAGCCTGTTATCAAAGAAATACGGAAACAAAGAAAGTCAGCAGGTACAAAAGGCATCAAATTGCTTCATGACAATGCTTCACCCCATACTCATTCCGATGTCATTAATTATTTAACGAAAGAAGGTATCATTATAATGCCGCATCCACCATATTCACCTGACCTTGCACCATGTGATTATTGGTTAAATGATTACATCAAACGTAATTTAACTGACCAACCAAATGAGCAGTCATTAGCTCGTGCAGTATCCAAGGTGGTCAAAAATATTCCGGAAGAAGAGTTTAAAAAAACTTTTGACAAACTATTAGAAAGAATGGAACTTTGTATAAATAATCATGGCGACTATTTTGAACATTTAATAAAATAAAATGAAAAATATCTCTCTCTTTTCTTAGATTTCTTTAATGTTGCCAGAAATTTTGGTCAGACCTAAGTATGCACTCTCGCACACTCTCAAGATTAGGATGATTCGGAGGTAGTGAACGTTGTAAAATATTAAAAGCATACTCATACAATGAGAGTGCTTTCGAGTAATTGCCCATACGTCGATACACCCAAGCGATGTTGTTGTAAGAAGTACCCAAATCAGGATGACTCACAGGAAGACTTTTTTGTCGCATTTCAATTGCTTTTTCGTAAAAGAAAAGTGCTTTAGAATACTCTCCCACGTTGAAATGCAAGAAGCCGATGTTGTTGTAG
>JAJEKB010021242.1:8357-36684 GCA_022393335.1 Macrotrachela quadricornifera | reverse complement strand
GTGAAAATCTAAACTTTCGACTAGTTCAACGAATTATTATCATATATTATGATGTATAAAACAAAGAACTACTTTTTCATTTTTCTTCTCTCTTTCCTTTTTTTTGTATCTATTTTTGACAATAAGCTGAATAAAATTTAGTTCTGTGTTACGAAAATTATTCAATAAAAAAAAATTTGTGTCTTCTTATGTAGTTTCATTAACTGATGACTGTAAAATAATCAAAGAAAAAATGATCATATTATACAAGTTCGTTGAAATGTTATTGACTAAAAGACAATTATAGATCTTCATTGTAATTCCATTGAATGAACTGGTTTTTCACTGATAATAAACAACATCTTCACATTTTATTTGTAAAAATAAAGGTCTAAAAGACTCCTATGAAACAGTGACAGAGTTAATTGAAAGTTCAAAGAAATGCAAAAAAATACTTTATTATTTACTGAATTTGAAAATGCTGCTTTGTAGGAGTATTCTAGAATTTTATATTTATGAAACAAGTTTGGAAGTATTCTCTATCATCAGTATACAAAATCAGTTCATTCGATATATTCATCATGGAGACACAATTCTCTGTTAGATCGGCGACTTTCCGAACATTCTGTAAATATTAAACGTGACGGTAAAATGAATTTGGCATATAGAATTAATTCAATGTATTTAAGATATAAAAATAATTATTTAAAAATATTAAGTATAAACTACATTTTGACTGAGAGCATCTATATATTTAAAGAATGCTAATAAAACTATTACAATACATTTTTGTTTTTAACCAAATTAGAATAAACTAAATGTTCATAGTTAGTAAATTGCTTATTATTCAAATGAATATATTTCGATTATCAACAATCTTATGTAACTATCCTATCTCTATTTAAATTAATCTCTAAAGAATATTTTAAAATAAAAAAATCTAAAAAGGAAAATATTTATTTATTTTTATTATATCAGTAAAAAATAAATAAATAAAAGAATTAATATAATGTTTATTTATCATTAAAAATTTGCTTATGAAATGATTAATTTCATTTACGAAGTTCCACAATTTGAACAAATAAATCCTCGTTGATCTTTAAAAAATTTCTTTGAACCAATTGGTCGATGACATTTTGCACATAAAAAACATTGTTCATGATATGGTTTATCATCAAATATAGTATATCTTGTATCATGTGGAATAGGTTGTTTACATTTATTACAACGTTTAGCAAATAATTCATCATTACAATTAACACAATATGGTTTTAAATTATTAGCACAAAGTAATTTTTCATTTTCTAATGATTTATGACAATGAGAACATTTAAAACATTCACCATGATAATCTCGTGTTTCATATGTTATTCCTGATGATAAAATGGGTTTTCCACATGAATAACAATTTTTTGTATCTACTTCACATTGTCGACACCATGGTTGATCATTATGTAATGTAAATGTTTGAGACGGATTTAAACGACGTTGACATAAAGCACATGTAAAACATTCAGAATGAAACGAACGACCGTTAAAATCAATTCGACTATGAATATTTGGTTCAATTGGTTGTCCACATTCAGAACATAATTTCATTGATGATGAATAAGTTTTTTGTAAACAATTTCCACACTAAAATAGTATTCTATTTTATTTATTTATTTAATTAAATACAAACTGTAAATTTTGATCCATTTGCATTCATTGTAAATGTTCCATTAATAGGTTGAGAACATTTTTCACAACAAAAACATTCATAATGATATTCTCTATCATTTGCTTGAGTTATTCGACTACCAGAATGAAATGGTAGCATACATGAAGCACAACTAAATAAAAAGAAAATAAATGAAAATTTTTTTCTTTCTTTTTAATTAAAATTTTTATTTACAATTTTATTTCTCCAGTATTATTTCGATTACTCATAAGAAATGGATCATTCGTATTTCTATTTTCATTTTTATAAAATGCTTCTAATTCATCACGATTAAGTGTTTCAGCAAGTTTTTCAGCAAAATGAACAGATTTTTGTTGATTTCGTTTTTTTTCTTGATTTTGTTTTTGAAAACCTTGTCGATCATGACGTTTAAAACATGATGTACAATAAATTTTATTTCCTTGTTCATCTTCATATATTTCACCTTCTATTAATGAGTGACATTCTTGACATTTTAAACAATTGTGATGATATTCTTTATCATGATACTTTTTTGTTATATGTCGAGATGCAGGATTAAATGGAAGACCACAACCACCACAACGTGATGTACTATAAAAAAATCATTAATATTATTTGATATATATTTTATATTGTTTAGAGTTCTAGAGGTTTTTATAAAATATTAATTTTTTCAGAGTCATTTCTCCTTCAAAAAATCGATCTTAAATCAAGTGTATTTAATTAGTTTCAATGGAAAATTTTATAGAAACACTACAGTAAAAGTTTTGGCTCTATATCATGACGTTTGAGGAAAATATTCACTAAAAAAAATCAGAAAAAGCTCCTTTCGCAATCCAAAATTCTTTATAGACTTATTTAATGATTTTTTTTTGTTTGACAGAACATGTTAATATCCGAAGTATAATGAAGTTCTTTTATTTTAATTCTTATTTTTTTTTAATCGGAGAAAATAGATGACATGTTTAAACATTCAAAAAATAAAAATCTATTTATATAGATATTTGAATATATAATAAAAATAAAGCTTACTTTAAAAATGAAATTTTGTCATGCCTTACATTTTGACATATTCTTTTTAACAAAGAAAAATAAAGAAACGAAATGCCAAGGAAAAACATATTGTTTGTGACAAATCTTGCTACGATCTGTCGTTCCATGTATTTATCTTTATTTCAATATCTTTGATGAATATATAGTTTTTCTACGGGAGAGAAGGAGTTATACAAGTATTATTAAAATATAAGTTTTAAAATACGTAAAGAAGTAATTTTTACTATTAATTCAATGATTAATAATGATTAGAATAGGTCCTTTCAATTCAATATAAAGATCTACATGAGTATATTTTTACATATATAAATTCATACAATTCCGAATTTGATCAGATATTGTACATTCGATTGAATTGCACTATTTCGGTGTATTGATTTAATTATATTTTAATAAATGGTACATACTTATTTTTTGATTCTGCATTATTTGATTGGTTAGTATTTGCTGATTTTGTTCGTTCCATATGAGTACATTCTCGACAAAGTGCTTCTTGATCAAGTTCATCCGGTGTAAACGATCCATCATAAGGTTTTGAACATTTATCACATGATAAACAATCGGAATGATAAGTCTTTTTATTAATTGTTACTGTATCTTCAGTACCATAACGAAATGGTCGTTCACATTTAGCACAACTAAAATAAAATTAAAAGAAAAATTTTATTATTTTATTTTATAAGAATAATTTCAATTTTTTTTCATTACCTCATTTTGTTGCGCACATATACACACACACAAAGAAATGTTGCTTTTACACGAAAGACAGACTATTTAAAAGAAATAGATTGCATACTTACCTTTTTTTTCTCACAACACCTGCGCGGACGAACAAAGAAAAGCAAAGAAGTTTTTCTTTTGCGTTCTTTTCTTTTAAATTTATTCTCATGTCAATAGAAATATATGAAGTTATTTTTGACGAGATTGTTTTATGTTAGTAAAAGGATTATAAATATATCTAACGCCTTCCATAGGTTGAGAAGTGATTGCTTTGGAATCAAATCGTTGTTTACTATCAGCTACTATTTCCTAAAAAAAAGAAGAAATTTATAGAAAATTATATAAATAAATTATTATAATATACATTAGCTTTTTGCAAATGATCGAGAATACGTTGCAGACCAGGTGTTTTAGTACAGTCAGCCTCCGTACCCGGATATGGTTTATTAGGATTCATAGCAGGTATATCTCTAGTAAATTAACAAAATATTGTATAGAAATTTCGAAATTCAATTATTCTCTATAGTAATTTACAAATATTGATGTGGTACTGTTATTGCTATCATTTTTTCTACCAATTCATCAGCAGATATATCAGACTAGATCATAAGAAAGAATAGATTTTGATATGTCATTGATTTAATATATTGTATTACATTTAAGAAAAAAAGTTCGTTAGCTACAAGTTCTAATACACTATTTGATAATTGAGGCTAAATAAATAGTGTTATTTATTTTCTTTTTAGTAATCATTAATTTACATTTTTATCTGGTTTATTCTTATAAATACATTTAATAAACATTGTATATGATTCTATAGCATTTTGTATCGTTATTTGTCGTTCTTCGTTTGTTTTATGATTTAATTTAATATATTTTAGTTGCCGTCGTGAAATGACTGGCTGATTAATATTTGCTACAATAAAGAACTTATTCATAAATGATTAATTTTTACTTTATATTGCTTTTTGCAATGACTAACTATACTGAAATATTAATAATATAAAATAAAAATTTTATTAAATATTCTTACTTAAGTGAATCTTGTTTCTAAATAACAGAAAAAAAATATCTTTAAAAAAAAACAACAAAATAAATTATATATAACAGACAAACATCAAACATAATATCATAAGCAATTGATGGAAATTGACGACGTTCATTTCGAACTTGATCATTTAAAGCTAATTCAAATGCAATTTCACTCGAATTTGTTTGAGTATTTTGTAATCGATCAAAATAAAAAGAACCATAATCTTGATTAGTTGTTATGAAAGGATTATTATATGATTGTTTCATAGTTTATTTTGAACAAAAATATTGATTGATACTAATGGCGCTTAATAAATACAGACTATTTTTTTAGTTTTTGAAATAAAGTTTTATGAAGGATGTTTTGAGATAAATCAAGTGAAAAAAAAATTTTATTTTTTAACAATAATAATAGCCGATCATAAGTAAAAAAGATATCACTCTTATCAATTATAAAATTGTTAAAAGTTTATTTAAATAATTCAACAATATGACATATGTCATATATTCTAATGAAATAAATAAAAGCGAGTATAATAATCATTGTGAACTTTGTTCTAGTATCGAAAAAGAAAATTATGTCTTTATCTTCTAATATTTTACTACATAAAATGTTTTAGCTTGATTAATTATAAAATAAATCTAATTAATTAATTTTTTTTGAAGGCCACCATGGTATAAGTCTTGATGTTGTTTGTTGATATTGTTTATACTTTGGATATTTTTGTGAACTAACCGTTTCGGTAAATGCTGTTGAACTATTAATTAATATTGTTAATGAAATTGCACCCAAAATTGTCCAATTAATATAAGAAAATGGTCGAACTGAAAATGTAAATGCATAAAAAACCCACCAAATACAAATTTCTGAAAAAAAATTTGGATGTCTTGAATATTTAAAAAGACCTGTTTGAAGAAAACCATCTTTTGTCGATGGTTGATTGTCTTTTTTATCAATATGAAAATTCCATTGTTGTTGATCAGCAATAACTTCAATTAGAAAAAAGAATAAGAAAAAAATTGTACAAATTAAATCCCATAGATTTAATGATACTGATTGATGTGATGCAATATAAAAAATTGGACAAGCAATAAATAAAAGAAGAATATTTTGTAAAGTAGATATAAATGTTAAATTAAATAATTCAAATAAAATACGATTATTAATAATTTTTCTTAATATAGGCCATCGATAATCTTCACCCGACCATGTATAACCACCTTTTCGAGCAAAATTATATGTTAAACGAAGACCCCATATCCAAGCAAGAATAGTCATTAATAATGTACGAATTTGAAATGGTGAACTTAAGATAACAATTAAACAATATGTTGGTGGTAAAAAACTCCATAATTTATCAACTTGTGAATAATTTTGTGTAATTAAACCAAGAATAAAACAAACTGCGGATAAAATAGTTACTACACTTAATAAATATGTTCCCGCATTGCTTTCAGTAAACCATAGAAATGGAATCATCTTAAATAAAAAAAAGACAAGAAAATATCATTCAATTTATTTTTTAATGAAATAATAAACATCAACCAATTAATCATTTTGACTACTACTATCAATTATTAAGAATACATAGAAAATTCGCACCGGTTTATCCGTCGGATGCTTTTTATGAGTTTAACTAGTTCTACAAAAGAGAAAAAGGTCTGAAACTTATTTCATACAAAAAAAAATTCTCAAGATAACAAGATAGATTCATTATTTAATCATTGTGTTTCTTTTCATGAACAGCTGTAAGAATTCGTAAACAACCTCGAGCCATTTTTGAAAACCAATATAAATTGATAATATCAAGTGCCATACAAACAAATATAAGAACAAGTCGAAAATGACCCATATAAGACCATAATGGTGTTATAGCAGCTATATATACTTTCCACCAAAACATAGGCATTACGAAAATACGAACAAGAAAGAAAACAAATGTCATTAAAAGACCATTAAATACAAATATTTTTGATGTTCTAGAAAATTTTAATGCATCAAGAAACCATCTAAAATAAAATAAAATAATAAAACTAAAAGAAAACTATTTAAATTACCTAATATTTACTAAAGGTGTAGATAATTCAGCAAGTAATCGAAAATTACCAAAATATGGCATTACATTAAGTGTTAAGACATATATAAAAGCATATAGAGAAACAAGATGATGAATCATTGTAAATGGATCACCAAGTTCTCTGTAATGTATTAAACCAATAATTGTATCTAAAATATAATTATGAATTCTAAACATCAATATTCAATTTATTAGATACAAATATACAGGTGGAAGCTAGGAAGACTGATAATTGATGACACGGGATAGACAAGAAAAAATATTTTTCCTCTGTGTTAAATTGAAGAATAAAAAACACTTGATTCTATTGAATTAAAAAAGAACAATGATCAAAGTTTTTTTAAAATTCTGAAATAATTTATCAAAATATGCAAAACTGTATTTTTATTGTACGATTTAGAATGAGTAAAATATCAAAAATAAATTCATATTTATATCACTTACCACTTAATAAATATCCAATAACAATAGATAAATTTGTTTTTAATAAATAACTTTTATATCTATTAATAAAGGTTTGATATAAATAAAAAAAAATATAATATTCATTTTTCTTGTCTTACATAAGAGGATTTTTATCAAGTTCAGGATAATTAAACAATATATATACACAAATAATACCAACAATAAATGAATTAATTGATGAATTAATTCTAAAAAAAATTTTCTTTTATTTTTTTTTTTGTTAATTAATAATTAGTGGTAATACCTTGTATTCCAATCAATTTTTTGTGTTTCAGTCAATGTTTTATAATCTTTGATAAATAAATTTGATAAAAATGGACCAATAAATTTATAAAGAATAATAAATAAAAAAAAATTTATTAATGCAGCAAATAAGAAATTTGGTTCAAATTTAACATTTGATATTTCTTCCAAACGATTTGAAGAAAAGTTTATTGTCGTTGTATTCATTTTTCTAATTATATTTTACATATATTATTCTAAAAATATTCGATTGATTTTTATAAATAACTATAAAATAATCTAAATTTAATTCTATCAATATTTTTATTTCATAGCAATTCTTTTAAATAAACGCATGTTTTTATCTAGAATAAACAATTTTAACCATTTCAAATAGAGAACACATCGTATCGTTAGGCTTTAATATATAGAAATGATTCACTTATAAAAAAAAGAACTCCAGCATCATCCAATTATTAACAGACAGAGGTCGTTTTCAATCTTTTTTTTTTTCATTAATATATCAATTAATTATTATAAAATAATATATTGTTTATATGAATCGATTATATTCTTTTCTTTTGTTTCTTCTATCTGTTTCATTTTATTTATTACACACACTAAAAAAAACGTAGAAGAAAATGATGAACAAATAAACAGATTTCGAACATAAAGAAAAAAAAATAGTTTCTCAAATTCCCTGAGAGACTTTATTTGCACATATATGTATATATGTCAATATATCAAGTTCATTCAAATAAATAGCGCAGGAATACAAGATGTAATAATATACACACATATGAAAAAAAAAGAATGACAATTAAATAAAAAAAAAAAAAGAGAAATTTCATTAATCTGATATTTATCTATCTGAATAAGAATATTATTTGTTTGTAATAACACATCTGACAGAAAGTTTTTAAGGTCGATTTAAAGACGATGTTGGTTCATAATCAAGCATTTGATCAAGTTCTCGATTAAGATCAGAGAGCATTGAATCAATATCAGACAATACATTCGTTGTATCATTTCTAAATAAAAAAAAAGAACGAATGGATTATTAATGTATTAAATTATAGAAAATAAACTATATATTACTTGACTGTTTTATTTTGTTTATCTTTTTTTATAATTTCAATATATTGTAAACGTTTATCTCCTGTTAATGTTGATGAATTTTTTCCATTGACATTAGTTGGTGATGATATTGATGTTTTTCTTATCTGTTTATTAGGTGAAATAATATTTGTTGAAATAAATCTATCATTATTATCATAAATAGCTGTTGTCATTGGATATGAAGGTTTTAATAAATGTGTATTTGATTGTTCAAAAAATTGTATAGGCAATGAACGTTTCATTGTATCTAATGGTGTATTATATAAATTATTATTTTGATTATGTGGTGAACGTTGTTTTATAGTACCAACATTTTCATTTGCAAATGGAATACCATTTGTTGATTCTGTACTTGATGATAGATTAGCATCATCTAATAATTGAAGATTTGTTATCTTATTTAAACGTTGAGTATATTGAGATGAGTTACCATTAATTATTGATGAATTTATATTTATTTGTAATGATGTTGATGGAGAATGCTTTTCATTTGAATTAATATTTTCTAAACTACGTGTTCGAGATGAAGATAATGAATCATTATTTATAGATAAATTTGTATTATTTGTTGTTGTTGTTGTTGATGACGATGATAAAGGTGGTGGTAAACGAAAAGATGATGTTGCCATAGGATTAATATTTGAAACAATTTTTTGTTGTTGTTGTTGTTTATTAAGAGAAGTTTTTGGTGATATTGGTGGTTTTCGAAGAGTTGCATAATTTGATGATTCATTATTAGAATTAATACGTGTTGGTGAACGATGAGGTAATTGAACTGATGGTCTACGAAGAAATAATAAAATAATGTTTTATTGGTTTTTTTTTTAATTCAAATATATTTTTTTTTACTTTCGAATAGTTAATTGTGTACTATTATTTTCAAGAGAATTGCAACGTTCCAGTGTAGATTTTGTTTGTCGTATTGGTACATTTGGTCGACGATCATTATTTAATCCTGTCAATTGTCTTAATGGTGTTGAAGGTGGTGGTAAACGTTGATTATTAGGTGATGAAATAACTGTTGGAGATTGTAATGGTGAATTTGTATTAACTTGATAGAGACCTTTTTTCATATCATTTAAACGTTTTACACCAAGCATAAAACGTTTTTGATGACCTAAAAAATAAAAATAACAAAATATTTCAATTAATGTATAAATATTTTTCTTTTATTGTTTTTAAGAATTTTGAAATATATTTATTCAATATCTATTTACCTAAACGAGTAATACCAATTTCTTCAAGATCTTCCCAAGCAATATCCATAATATCTGATAATTGTTTATAATTTTGTTCGTTTAATAAAGATAAATATTGATTTAAACGAAGATAACATAACCAATCATACAGTGTATCTGGTTTAAAATCTGGTAGACCATCTGGTAAATGTAAACGTGCTATTTCATTTTTTATTTTTCGTCGATGTGATGGATGAGTTATACCAATCGCTGTTAAATCCTATGAATAAAAATACGAATAAAAAGAAAATTTCCAATAAATAAAAAGAAAATTTTTTTACTTCAGGTGTCATTCGAACAATAGTTTGTATATCATAACCATTAGATAAAAAATTTTCAGCATAATCTTCATATGAAAATTCACGTAACCAAGATAAAACAATTTCATTTTCAGGGACACCATTACGTAATAATGTATTTATATTTGTACTTATATTTAATGTATTTGATTCATCTAAACGATCAAGACTACTATTTGAACTACGATAACTTGTTTTATCTTGATCAGATGATTTTGATTCACTACTACAAATCGAACGAACATCACCAACTGTTGAATGATTTGTTGATGATAATGGACTAATTGTTGTTGATACACCCATAAAACTTGATAAAGCAAGTGTCTATATATTAAAAAAATATTTTTATTATTATTATTATTTTAATTTTATTACTTTTGGACTATCATATAGAGCTGTTGAACTTCTTCCGCTATCAATACTACTTGCTGCACTATGACGATAACTATTACTTGTTGGACTATCACGTCTTGAACGTGAACTCCAACTTGATGTTGTTACTAGACCAGAATCAGCTTGTGATACACGTGACATTGAATCACTATCAACTGGAGATAAATCTCCATTATGTTGTTGTTGTTGTGTTCGATGAACATCATCTGATGTTGTATGACGCATTTCTTTACCATTAATTACTAGAAAATAAAAATTTTGATTAATATAGATTTATCATATTATTCATAGAAATATATATATAATGAAAACACACAACTAGGACGATGATGTCTTAAAACAACATTGTTACTGATGATTGATATTGACGCTGTCAATAATCGAACATTGTTATTGGTATTGACAGGCGAAAGATGAGTTTTTCGAAAAGTAGATAAACCTTGACAATAAACATACAAACATGCATTCATGCAACAATGACAAAATCAAAATTGAAAAATTATAGAAAAGATAAATTAAATGACAAATATTGAAATATTGATACAATGAAAAATTAGTTATGTCAAAAATCGATTAACATCATAAATTGACTGGGCAATCATCGTTTATAACTGATGAATGAGTGATGATTATTTGATAATTCATGGTCACTAGTATATGTACTTCTATTCTCATCTCATCTACTATGACATATTAGTGAAATACGATTTTATTAATGTAGAAACTTGCAAAACTTCTCAGTCACAATATAGATATTTTGGTTTTGTTTTCTATTTTTGATTCTATAGAGATTTAATGAAAGAAAAAAAAAACTTAGAACAATATGTGATATATAAGAATTGATGTTAATTAGAATTTTACTAAGCCGAAAACTTAAATTTCTTTATATGTGAAAGAACATATTCTAATCTTTACTATTAAAAGGTTAGTAAATCCTTATGAAAATAATAATTCAAAAGAAAAAGTTCAAAAATAATAATTTTTCTAATTCTTAATTTGATCGAAATCTTTAAAATATATAATAAACGTAAGTTTTTCAACCGATTTCTGACAAAATCAAGAAAATCTATTACATAATAAAATTTTTGTTTTTTTAAGATATTATTCAATATTTAATTTATCTTTTTATAATTTTTCAATATTATTTTCACTTTAAATTATCACAATTCTCACTAGTAGTATTTGATTGCACATGTGTACTCGGAAAATAACCCATTCGTGTAGTTAAATCTTCTTGAAGAATAAAACCACGCCATTGACCTGTTGGATTTCGTTCTAAAACCTAAAATATACATTTTTTTTTTCGTATATATAAAATTTCTTTTAAAAATTCTTATCTTACTGTAATACAATCTCCTTCTGAAAAATTTAAAGCTCCAACATGATTATCTGTATATGAACGAATTGCACGAACTAATACTGCATCAGAAAATTCTAAAATTTCAAAAATAAAAATAAAATTTTTTTTCTTTTTTCTTGTTAAAAAACCTTTTATTAATCGTTTAATATCATTTCCACTCTTTTGTTTAATTACAACTTCATATGCTGTTTGTTCATATGAATTACAAAGATTAACATCAATTCCACATTCTAATAATAATTTAGCTGTTTCATAACGTCCATTTCTACAAGCAACATGTAAAGCTGTTCCATCATTAAGTGTCATACGATTAATATCCATTCCATTTAATAATAATAAACGAACAATATCTGTATGTCCATTTTTTGCTGCTAAATGTAATGCTGAATTTTGTTCAGTATTATTTAATATCATTCTTTGACATAAAGAATTTTGTACAAGAGAATTAACAACATCAAAACGTCCGTTTTCACATGCTAAATCAAGTGATGACAATAAACGACGATTTACTATAGATGGATCTGCTTGATGAAATAAAAGTAATTGTACTATATCATTATGACCATATTGACTTGCTAAATGTAATGGTGTATCACCATTTATTGACTGTTCATTTACATTTGCACCACGACGTAGAAGAATAAAAACAGGTTCAGTACGACCTTGCCATGCTGCATAATGTAATGGACGAAGACCTTTATTATCTTTTAAATTTACATTGGCACCATTATCAATTAGCAGCTTAAGAATTTCAACATTACCCGCCACGGCTGCTTCGTGGATCGAGCCCATTCTAAAAGAAAAGTAAACCTTGAATTATAATTATATATATTGACCATAATAAAAACAAATGGTCAATTGACTATCATACACATTTTACCGGTCACGCTTTTTTTCTTCTTCTTTTTGATTGCTATATAGAGAAAATCGGACGCAATTACACAGCTATCCTTTCTTTTTTGTCTATGCCCGATGATGTGCGCATGTATATGCACTCAAGATTACGCAAACTTTTGACACTACATAGTACAACAGCGAAGATTGCGTGTAGAGAAAAAAAAAGGAAAGATGTTGATAGGAGAAATAGAATGATGAAGGGATGAAGGAAATGATCAATTGGATCAATTCTTATATATATTTATTTGGAAGGAAAAAAAAGAATATCAAGATAGTTACAAGAAGAAAATAACATGAGCATTTCGATCATCTTATACAAATCTCACTTGAGACAACATGATCATTATCATCGTTTGTCGCCACTTGACCTTTTCCTTCCGGTTTCTTTCAACAATCTGTCTCCATCATACGGGAACCACACAATAGTTCATTCAAGGCAAACTAGAACTGACGTAAGAATAGCCGTTAAAAATAAAAGAAGAAAATCGGCATCCGGAAGTCACGCATGTTCATTTTTTTTTTTTTGATCTAATCCTTTTTCTTCTATGATGCACAGACTTCTAATTCATCATGATCAATTATAAGTAGAAGAAGAAAAGAAGCGTGCTGACTTTTTTTATTTTAATATATTTTATATTCATTCTTATCTTTGTTTTAACACATATACATAAAAAAACGCATGAACAGATGATGATGATCAATGTCGAAAACAATCATCAATGAAAATTAGCATTCATACAATGAATTTTTACACGATATGTGATAAAGAAAAAAAAAAGAAAGACTTTGACCTTATCTATTTCTATTTCTATGATGATGATGACAGACTTAGCCCAACAAGGTCTTTCAAGGAAATGAATGTTCAAAAGAACTAATTATTCAAGTGATGATAAGAGTGTGAACAGAAACAAGGATATAACATATTCAAAGTGTTAATTAAAATTGATTGTTTTATTTAGTTTTCATTTTATGCTCACTTTTTGAATTATAATAACAAGAAGATTTAGTAGTGGTATCGTAGACGGTGGCAGCAATGTATTTATATGCCCTCCAATCATATATGTACAACAAACGACGACCTTTATGGTCAGGGGGTTAGTAATATTGCTCGTAACATCTTTTTTTTTTCTTTTCCTCCAGCAAGTAAGAAAAGAATGCGTTTTGTTGACCGGTTAATCTCTTGACCATTGTAATAATACACCAACAAATTCAATGTTCACACATTGAGTTTCCGCTTCCTTCTATTTTTATCAGTCATTCATGATAATATAGATCTTGGCGTGACATGGAAATGATTATCTTATATTTTTCTGAATAAAATAATAAAAAGACTCAGTATGAAATAATATCAACATGAGCCATATGAAAAAGCATTCGTTCTTTCCTAAAGGGAAACATATGTAACCAGTAGCAGTAAAGCGTGTAAATGAGAAACAAACGATCGAAGTGATAATGATGATTATCTAATGTTTTGTATATCAACAACAACAACAACAACAAAACATATATTATCAAGTACTATTAAGCCTACAGTCATGACAATTATTTTATATGGAATTGTTGAGATTCTTTTATATTTATTTTACTTACCCATTATCATCTTGAAAATTGAGATTGATTTTTTTCGGAGAAACTATATCTAAAAAAAATTGATTTAATATCAAGAAAAATACTTGTATTTTATAACTTACTAGTTTTTCCTGAACGACATTTTGATAAGATACGTTGAACTGATGATGTATTTGATGATTTAACAGCGTCTAATAATTCATTTTCACGTTTCATACTCTTGATCGATCTATCCATAAATAATTTGAGATTTATCACGCATATTTTTAACAATTGAATTTGTTGAATAAGTGAAAAGAAAGAAGAAGAAGAAAATATAAGAGATTGTTGAGCAAAGCAATTCACCAAGTGTCAATCAAAAAAAAAATAAAAAGAAGAGAACAAATAATATGAATAAGTTATTAAGCTAACGAAAAGAATACACTCGTGAGACAAGACTTCGTACTAAAACTTGATTCCTCTTTAGGGAACAGTGATTGAATGAACCTTACCAATCCACCATCTTTGTTCTTTGTTTAACAAAAGATTTTTATGAATGGTTTATTATTAACCAATAGAATATTGAATCCTAACCTCAATATTGATTTTTATATATTACACATGATAGATAGCGCTAAAAATTTATTTTCATAAGCATCAAAAACATACAAATACTATGCCAAATATTGTTCCATTTGAAATCTATATATTACAATAATTTTTAATATTATATGTTATTAAAATTATTTTATTATAAAATCTTTTGCAGTATTTTATTTGTGTTCTTGTTTTTCTTCCTTGTCGAGCATGTGAGGAAATAAATATTTTTTTTTTCGTTCTTATAAGGTCTCTTTTTTTTTCCTTTATTATTATATTATGTTTTTTGTCTTTGAAAAAGAAAGAAGAGAACAGTATTTTTTTTGTACAATTACATTCAATAAATGGATACTCTGAATTGATTTTAATTTTTCAAAATATATTCAACTGAAATAATGGCATCGAACATGATAAAACAAACTTGTGCAACATGTAGGAAAAATGGAGGAATTGCAATGTGCAATGGTTGTCAACAATCATTTTGTAGTAAACATTTTGTTGAACATCGACAAGAACTTTCTCAACAGATGGATAATATTGGTCAGGAACATGATCTCTTACAACGAGATTTAAATTATGAAAAAAGTACAAAGTCTTTATTAGTGCGTATTGATCAATGGGAAAAAGAATCCATTGGAACTATTCAAGCAATTGCTGCAAAAGCTCGAGCTAATCTTCAACAATTATCTAATCAAATAAAAAATGAAACAAAGATATTTGTTGAAAGACTCACTGAAGAACTTCGAACTTGTAGAGAAACAGATGATTATACAGAAATTGATATTAAGAAATGGATGGAACAGCTGAAAGAACTTCGTCAAATGATTGAAAGTCCGTCAGTTATTAACATTGAATATGATAATAATGCAACGTTAGCTATTCCATTCATCAAATTAAGCGGACCATCACAGTCGTTACTATCGTCAAGTCAAGAAAAACGATTGAATGAAAATAGTAATTTTACTTTTGGGCAATTTGCTGCATTTTCTGGTGAGAAATTCGCTGATAGTTATGGAAATATCATATTGACACACGATGGTCTCACTGGTCGCTGTTCACAAAGTTGTTCAGATGGTTCATGTGTCAGTGGTATTGGTCGTTATTTGTCGAAGAGACATTATATTCGTTTTCGAATTGCACAGAAAATCAGTAATTATTTGTTTTTTGGTATTATCACTGAATTACAAGAGTTAAAATCAAACATCTCCGAAGCAAAGTCTGCACATGGTTGGTGGGAACTTGGTTATACCGTTGTCAATGGTAAAACCAAAGACAGAAATTTAACTAAAATTATTAGTGCAGGCGATGAAGTGACATTAATATTGAATTGTGATGATCAACAAATTCAATTGCAACATCATCGAACAAATACGTCAGTTAATTTAATAGTCGATCTCAAACAATGTCCATTCCCCTGGAAAATAGTCCTACGATTAGATAATGAACTTGACTGTGTAAAAATTCTTCCATAGGAAATTATGAAAACTTTGAATATTTAACAGAAGCTATCCCTTATTATAAACTAATTGTTCGTGTATTACTTGTATCAATAAAATAGTTTCAATCGAAACATCTGCTGAACTATTTTGTTTCTTAACAGCACATGATCTCCAACTGATCATGAAAAGAAATGAGTGACTATTTCAAATATTTGTTTTCAAACATGTTTTAATATAGGATGTGTTTTAACATACAGAAGGCTAGCTAAATTTAATTTGCGCATCTCAAAATCTATTATGAATTATATAATTGCATACTTTTACTTTTTGTCTCATGTAAATTGACTAAAACATCTCTTTTCAAACAAATTTGTATTCTTGTTACCTAGAAAAGTTAAGCGAAAGATAAAACTATTTCAAATCAACTTTAGCATGTTCAAAGTAACACTCTACTTTACTTTGTTGTTAATGCAAAATGTAGCATGGGTTATTACGTTTGAAAAAAACAGCCGATATCCACTCATTTGTCGAGTTTTAACTGAATATATTGAAATTTTTAATCCCATAAATTGAACAATTGATTTAGCGAAGAACTTGGAAAAAAAAAGATTGTATCAACATATTAAAGACAATAGAGCTTTTACTTTTATAAATTCACAAATAATTAAATATACCCTATTCTACTTTTCTATGCTAAAATACTATTTGCAACGGTAAGAATACGAAGTATAAAATTAATAAAATATAAGATCAGATATTGTCGCTCCATAAACTTATAGCTCTTCATATTAGCTTTTCGTTATTTTAGTTATTTTGGTTATTTCAGTGCATTTCGTCATTATAATCATTCTGGTAACCTTTATTCTTTTTAGTATCTTTTGTTCTATGATTACTTTTACTCGTTTTCAGTAGGTTTCACTCCATTTGAAAAATTTGAAACTGTAACTAATTGTGAATGCAAAGATGAGGACATACTTAGGTCTAACCAAAAGTTTTGAAAACATTAAATAAAAATATAAAGATAAGAAGATATTTTTAATTTTATTTTATCAAATACTGAGGATAATTATTATCATTATTTATACAAAATTCGATCCTTTCTGACAATTTGTTAAAAGTTTTTTTCAAGTTTTTCGAAAAATGTTTTAAGTACCTTGGTTCTCGCATGAGAAAATCATGTTTTATTTATTCAATCACTTAAAGTACGTTCGATAGAATTTGTTACCCAGAAACTACATGGCATCAAGCCTGGTCAATATGGTGGATATGATATTATATTGGTCCCTTCTTCTGTCATATAATTAATATCATTGAACAAGTATGAAGTCAACGATGATCGTCAAGCAATTCTGTATATTTTGAGCTTGATACATCTGTTTGTTTCCATATTTCATTAATACAAGGTTTCAGGCACTTTTCGATATAAAAACAATGAGCTACGGTCTTGCCTTTACTTACACTTAGCACTATTTAATTTGAAGAATATACCAAACAAAATTTTTATTAAAAACTGTCTTCATGAAAAACAGTGTTAGCTGATTCATCTTCGATAAGGTAGCTAGCATCAAAGGATTTATGACTGACCTATCTAAAATAGATCCATATCTCATCACTAGTAGTGCTAAAGTCCAATTGACATGATCGAATAAAATTTTGCCGAAGTTTTAAAACAAATGAAATATGATTTTCTCATGCGAGAACTAAGGTGCTTAAAGAATTTTTGAAAAGAAACTTGTAACAAATTGTCAGAAAGGATCGAACTTGATATAAATAATAATGATAACTACTTTCAATATTTGATAAAATAAAGTTAAAAATATCTCCTTATCTTTATATCTTATTCAATGTTTTCAGAACTTTTGGTCGAGCCTAAGTACTAATGAAAAACAGACAAAATGAAACTTAGAAAACTTAGATGTTATTTTTGTTCAACTCAATGGCAAAGTTTTCTAAGCTCAATTAAACAGACATATGATGATAAAAATAAAATGTTCTGGACGTATCTGTTTCGTATTGATAAAGCACGCGTTCAACCATTTTATAAATTATTGAGTGGTACTAAAATACTAACAGAACAAGATGAAATAATAAAAGAACTACATACGTAAGTACTATAACAAACAGTTCAAATTCCCTTCGATCAATTATTCAGATGCATAGCAAATTCTGAGGAGCAAATGGAAAAAAAACAAATCCTGAAAAGATGAGACAGTTAATTCATGCTCTCAAACCAAAAAACTCAACAGACTTTGATCAAATCTCGAACTTCCTGATTAAAAAACTTCCCCCAAGTTATATCGAATGTTTGGCTATTTGTTTTAGTCAATGGCTAAGAGAGTGTAAATATCCAGACGAATGGAAATTAGCACAAATAGTAACTCTAAAAAATATTAAAGGCAGGAATTTCAAGAGGAGATCAGACTCGCCCAAATTTTCTTACTAGCTACATATTCAAAATTGTTTGAAAAATTAATATCTAATCAAGTTAGATATCGGTCAGAACTAAACCATCTAGTGCCAGTGGAGCAATCCGGTTCTTGTCCGAAATGTCTTCTACTAACAAGAATACTTTCAACTTTTCAAGAAATAAAAAACGGCGTGGCAGCCAATGTACTGACACTTGCTATCTATGCTGATTATCAGAAAATATATGATCGTGTATGGCACGCTGCACTTTTGACAAAATTGTGGAAATTAGGAGTTCAAATAGGATTTTTAAAAGTGATTGTATCGTGGTTAAAAGAAAGGAAAATGCATGTAACTTTTGGAGAAAAATCAACAGGAATTTTCAATATTAATATTGGTCTACCTCAAAAAAGCAGCCTTAGTCCCTACCTTTCCGTAGCATTTCATTGCAATTGAATTAATTGTACAGGAGTGCACTCAGGATACCTCTTTGCAGATAATCTTTGTATGATCATAAAACCTATCTCTAAGAAGCTAGCACCCATAATAGAATTCTTAGAAAACGAGGACACACGAGTTTGTGAGTAAATATTTGCATATTCAAAGAAATGGAAGCAGCCGATAAATATATCGAAGACAGTGACTCAGTTATTTGATACTCAAGTAAGAGAACCAAGAGTGAAGGTAAAAATGAGCGGGTAGAAACTGTAATCAATAGATGAATTTAAATGTTTAGAATTTACATAAACCAACAAATTATTCATTAACCAACAGTTGATAGATGCATAGGAAATATTAAGAAGTCTCTTGGAAAGTTTAGATGGTTAGAAAGAAAACGTTTCATCTCTACTAAAGCGCTTAGACAATGTTTTTTCGCATACACTTTTCCTCATGTACGTGGCTATTTTTGTTTTTTTCCGCTACTCCTCTAGACACAACAACAAATTTATACACTATGACTATAATGAACATCCATTAGATTACTATATTAAACATTATATTCATTACTTTCGTTTTAGTCATGTAAAACAGTTAGTTGAGAAACATGAGTCGTTTCTTTCAAAGTGAATATTATTTATTGAAGCTATATAGTACAGTACACGAGAATAGAGCACCGCAGACGGCTCCCTTCTTTCTTCGTCCCTCTATTTTTCCTTATTTCTTTTGCTTTTTCTTCCTTAACAATATTTTTTTCTCGTCATATTCTATTTCATTTCGTTTATCCATACACATTATTTCCCAAAGAATGTGAGCGATTATCTCGCACATTCTACTGTTGGTATATTGTATAACACATCGCCTTAACATTATAGCTTGTACTTCAAATATATTTATTCCTTATACCATGTAGACAACTTCGAGTGTTACATCTACTGTAAAATAAAACAAAAAAAAGTTGTAAAAAGCACTATAACACATGGTAGTTAAGAAATCAAAAATTGAACTGTATCAATATGTGTTGCAAGTACCGGACGACATGGGTCAAATTCACTACTAGAGCTCACGTATGTGCATACTATTTTCTTAACCATTGCTTCTGATCCCATGTTTCATTTGTATCAATTTTGGATGGGCTGAAGCGGCACGAAGGATATATGATGTTGCATTTTCTTTGAGCTATGCCAATGATGAAGTATATCTTACTCAAATAACATCAATTACAGAGACGCAATATTATCCTAATTTTTATAATTTTTTATTATTGTCTACTTTTATCAAAATCCGTTTCCAATATCCACTGGTTTAAATATTTTTTATTGCGAAATTACTATGTTACAGAACATTTATTTATTCACGGGAATCATTCTTATCGTTGCAACCTCAGTTGTAGATATTATAAGAATGTATTGTGATGATGCAGTTATGATATTGATCAAGTATTTGAAAACAAAGCAAAAAACATGGTAAATATGCATCTAAAGAAAAATCCACTTCGTTGTTTTTTTCTATAACTCTCCATGTCAGATTATTCAATCGTTTGATACAGCTTTGGAGCTTTCAAGAAGTTCCCACAAGAACTATATTCATATTAGTCTTTACAAGTTGGTATGCAATCAACTATATTTGCAATTAAATTAATGTTATCTTTACTATTACTGTATACAGTATAAAACCAATCTTCAAATAGAAAAATTTGTTATGAAATTAAACTCCAAATTTTTTTAATTTATGGATTACAAGCCATGCTTTACTTCATCAGGGCCGTATAGTGATAAATCGCTTGTCGATGCGAGACGTGTTTCAATTATAACATCATATTTGTAATTTTTTACCAACTATCAGTGACAAACAATATTTTGATCGTAGTTTATTAAGATTATATAATATCTAATATGATGAATATGAAGAGATTCTTGAAGACACTGTTATTATTACCACCAAATTGTGCATAAATATCTTATGAATCTGATTTTCTTTTTCAGCCCCATCACAAATCAGTTCTGCATACAAATAAACATAAAACAGTTTCATTAATATTTTTCATCCCGCTGTAGTTTACACTTATGACGCACTTTTTTTAAATAAACATTACAAACTTAAATCAGCTGTTGCATATAATATTGCTGTATATGAATCATCGTCATTAATGTTTCCAAATAATGGAATCGTTTTGAATTATTCTCTGGTATAACATTCATCGAAATTGAATATTATTATGTTTGACTTTATGCTAATTATTACTTAACAGATTTAAGTAATGATAATGACGTTTCATCTGAACAATCAATACATGATTTCAAGAATTCAGATTGACGATTATAAAGTTCATATGCGCTCTTAAACGATCATATGTGGAGTGTACACGACCGTATTTCCGCGTATACCTTCGTATTACATGCCTCAATATTACGGTCGTTTATGATTGTGCTTGTTTAACGTGAGTTAGTACACAAAAAAAATTGCCGTAATCAGTTAATTTGCTCTCATATTGCTTATTTTTAATAAAGGACATATTCAAGTTAGCTATGTTAATTGGTAGATGACGATTTAAAACGAAAGATACGACGATGATAAAAGTAAATTAACGATCGAATCAACAGCTGACAAACACATCCCTACACTTACTAATGTATGCAAAGTGTATAAATCAAATTCTATGCTTCAAGATGTCGAAGAAGAGCTGATCACAAACGATGACTGTAATACAAAGCAAATGAATGGTTTGTCACTGGCAAAGTTACATCATATGATGTCATTCATATGATATACAATTGTGGCATAGTTATCAAAGTTTTAGAAATTAATGCAACTGAATGAATTTACATAATTTTGTTTCATATGAGAAACCTGTCAGCCCAGATCAACAATTTAACAACACTTTCGATAGTATTCATAAGTGATAATGCCTGCAACGTTTCAATATATTTTCAAAAACGTTTTCACAAAATTAAAACCATATAAGTTCCAACATATATAGTCTCGTTTGTCGATTCTCGCAGCTCATACGTTGTTGACCAAATACACCAGTAGATAAGTTCGTCCAATATGTCTCAAAGAGCGCAATATAAACTCACGTCCAGATCTAGTAAATGTCAACACTCATATGTGAATAAATGAACGCTTGATTGAAACTATATCTAAAAATGTCTTGTAATTATTTCGAAGAATGAACCAAATTTTATTGACTATGTTTATTTCATCTTTTAAATTGTAAACATTGTTTTTTTGATTACGGAGAACAATATCAGTCTTTCTTAAACTTTTTCGAAATACAATTTTACATTTCTTCTTTCATCAGCATTTATTATTGTAATCTGATGAAAAAAAAACAAAAGCAGCAAATACATAAACGGTACTACAGATATTAACAGGAAAAGACTTCGCCAGCTTTTAGGAGAAAGAAAAACAGGATAGATTTAATTTCTCGCTGACCACTCATTCAAGTGGCTACGAACATGATCTTCTTCAATTAGTTTTTGATAGGAAAAAAACAGAACATCCATTTCTATCTCACGTAATAACATTTAAAAGTACAGAAGAGATTACAAAACTTCAGATAACTTTTGAAAATACTCGTATTCATCTGGATGACTGTAGAAAAATCTAAATAAATTAACGAAAGAAATTCAAACCAGTTTTAAATAATATACATTTACTAGAATTCATCTTAATAAATAGACGGAGAAATTAAAAATATAGATAATTTCGATTTTCTATATTTAATTCTACCTATTGATGCAGGCACGTACCGAAGGGGGGGGGGGCCCATGGGGTTTGGGCCTCCCCCTCAAGGGCTAAAACGCCCGTAAGGGGGTACGGGAAGACACTTTTTGCCCTATGAAATTTTTTATTTTCCCATGATAGAGCGCCCCCCCCCCCTCAGAGGTTGGGCCCCCTCCTCAGAAAATTTCTGGGTACGTGCCTGTATTGATGGAAACTTTGAAAAACTTATTGAACATGCTATCTACTATTCGAAGAAGAGCATCTAACGAAAGGTTCTCTTAAAAATAGTGGTATTCCAAATATTTATTTTTAAATTGAATATAAGGAAACTCACTATTTATTTTCTTTTGTGATATTATATCATCAACATAAAAAGTATTGAATTAGCTAATACATTATTACTTGTTGATAGTCAAAGTGAACCAAATTAGATATTTATAAATGAATAAAAACAATAAAGTCTGAATAGCACTATATTTTAGACAAGTAATGAAGTATCAATGGTTCTAGATTGAGATTATCGATAAATACAACTTCATTATCGTAATACATACTATGAAGATTATTCATCTATTGATCTTAATGAATATCTATTCTCATGATGTTTCTGATTAGTTAATTAAAGGAACTGGCATTTATACCTCCTGTTCGATTTCTTTTCTTTTAATTATTTATTAAGATTGATGTGAGGATACATGTCAAGGTCTACATCTGATTTATAGTTGCATAAATAATAAACAGATTTTTCCTATGTATACAACTAAAGGTTTTTTCTAAAATAAAATTAAAATGATCTTTTTGAATCACTATACTGATGACCACTGTCTATCATAAAAAAATTCTCTTTTTAACACTTATTTTTTAATACATGATAGACATTGTTTAATCTATAACTTTACTAAGATTTTCAGCTGAAAAGCGAAATTTCTACCACAAATGCAGCTTTATCTTATCTATCAAGTAACAAAAGAAAAGCAAAAAAATTATGCTAATATTTATTCGTGAGACTTGAACATCTAAAAAGGCAGAGTTTATGAGATAAAGTATTTGATAAAACAGCTAGTTTATCAAGATTTTGGTTGTCAAAAGTTGATTTTTATGAGAAATAAATATCATATTCAGATTCAGCATATAGAAGTACACAAAAAACTTTAATTGTTATCGCGACATATTTTTCGTCAAAATTCGAGCCTGTAGAAGGTACAGATAAAAATTATCCAGTAAAAAAAGCTGAGAGGGGGAGTACGGGAAAAAATTTGTTGGGAATATTTCACATGAAAAACTAAACTTTTTGGTGAACTTTGGCATGTTGATTTTAAATATCATATTTATTTTTGCACCAAAAGCAATTTTGAATGGCTAAAGCTCCAAAATATTAACTGTTTTTTGTGATATTTTTTGTGGAAATTCATTCTTTCTTGATGTATTGATTTTTTCGTTCAAACTAAAAATGTCCACCGAATGATTTTGTCATCTTGTATCCTAACATTAGTTTAAATAAAAAAATAATTAAAAGGAGAGGAATCGAACAGGAGGGGGGGAGGAGGCAAGGTATAGGCTATGGAAAAAGCACCATTTCCTTTCTAAAACCTCATTATTCTGAATCAAAAAATAAATATATCAGGACGAGAATTATCAAATCTGGTTCTTTTTATAAATCAGGTGATGATTAAGAGATAGTTTTGATCCGATTGTGACAGATAGTTGCAAAAGGATTGAATATGAACAGATATCGTGCCACTCTCATAGACAATTAAAAAATTCAGCTTAACTATAAATAATACTTCTAAAACTTTTTCTAGAAAAACAATGAATTCAATCATAATACTGTTCAATTCTCATGTGATACTTTTATTTGATTCTATTCACATGTTGGCCTAAATGAAGCATACATTGTATCAGATTACTATGTTTTTAAAATTGAAATTTATTATCCTGATCTGATGTTGTAGTGATTTATGAATATCATTTGAAATTTATTCATCTTCTCATTTTACTCTATCGAAAGATTTTTAATTTATAAAAACTATTAGTAAAGTTGATCATTTCAGTTTTGTAAAAAAAAACAGACAGTTTTGATCGTTAAATATTGTATTAATGTAATCATAGACTAGTTTTTTTTTCTATTATATCGATTCAAAATACCACTAAAATACACTCTGTAAAAACAATGTAGAAATAAGATAGTGTCTCTCGTAATTTAAATTATTACATCATCATCAATCACAGAATATTTTCCAAGTCTATCGCCATCTTTCATATATTAAACTGATTTGAGGAATGGCCATAAACATTAGAGGGATTTTATTCATTATATAACAATCATATAATTATTTGCATTAAGAACGGAAAAATAACATTTACTTGTTATTTTAGTTGGTTATTGGTATTTACATAGGTACTTTTATTACTTCATTTATATACGAAGAACATATTGTACCTTTCATACAAATCGAATACATACTCAAACTTGTTAAAATTTTATCGAATCTGAGCATGAACGTAATAATCAAATATCCGTTTTCTACAATCATTCTATCGAGAGAAATATTTTTACAACTCGAATTAATCATTTTATTGATTATATAGAGCAAAGAAGAATCAAGTTCATAAAGAATTGTTTATGCCTTTGAGCTGGCGTCAACGGTAACATGTCCAATGACATCTACCGCTTGATCTTTTATTTTCTTTGCCATATCATTACATAAATTAAAAATTAATGACGAACTATTTGTTGATATTGTTTTATCATCATAAATATTCATTGTTTGTCTATTATAATTCATGGATTCCATTCCTGGACCGTTGTAAAAAATTTGTTCAGCCATTAATGAGGATTATTAGCTACAACAAATAAAACAAAAATGATATGTGACCTTCATTTTACAATAATAATTTGCTTGTATAAAAACTATAACGATTACTCTTCTTAGTTTTTTTTTCTTCTGCTATTCGGATTTATCGATCATCGTTTTTTTTCTCTTTTTGTGCATGAATAAGGTTTCAGACAGTTAATTTAGGACAAAACATGCAACGACTAAGAAAAAACATCAGATATTTGAATAAATAAAAGAATGTATTCAAACGGAAAAAGAGAAGGAAATAGATAGTAAAGTTTCGTAAGATGAAACATTGAGAAAGTGAAATGTTTAAGCAGAATACAATACTACTTGACGATTTCGGTTACTTATAATCAAATCCTCTCGTATCTTGATTTGTAGAAGTTTATTCTGTATTATGTTTCAGTTTATATCTGCTACGTGAAAAATAAAAGAGAAAATATCGAAGATTATATTTATATACATCTTAAAAAATGATTCTAGTAACACATAATTTTGACGATAGTGTTTTATATTTATATCAAACCTGAAATTTGAATACTTGAATACTTGAAGGATCGTTTCTCAATTGAATTCAATTTTCAAATTTGACATCACTAGATGATGTCGAGTAAGATGAATGATGGTTAGCTCAAGTTAGTTAGAAGGAAAACAAATGATGACGTGATAGTATATATAATAAGCCTTGTCAATGTAAATTATTTGTAATCATGCAAACGAAAAAATGCATGATTGAATTGGCGGAATAAAAACACATTATAGTTTAATAAGCAATCAGTAGTAATTCAAAATGAAAGCATTGTAGACGATCACTTCTTTATTTCCAAAATAGTAAGAAAAGAATAAAAAATGTTTTTTCTTTTTGACTACGATCTCTTCTTTCAATATGTTGTCAACCATTTATCACTGCCAGAATAAACAATTTTCTTTCCAAAATAAATACATTCAATGATTAGAGAGAAATCATAAAACATAAAATAAATGAAAACTTATTTCTCAATCAAAGCTTCAATTTTTTCTATAGACATCATAAATGTTTTCAAACTTATCAAAAAAAAATTCATTTAGACAGATGGTTGTCATTTATTAATCTGATAAATTCAACAATACAATAATTTTATCATTTCTATATGCTTAAAACCAATCAATAATGACCAAAAAAAAAATCTTTATTATACATAAATTTTATATATCCTTTTTATCATATTAGTACTTTAACAAAAAAAAAAGACCTATTAATAAATAACTATCGCATGATCCATGTGCCATTTTCATTTTTTCTATAGGAATAACATTGAGTTTTTCTATTCCAATATTTATCAATATGTATTAATGATTGTTTTTTATGGTTTTTATCATCGATAAATAATTTTAAACAAAGTTCACACATATATTTTGGTAATTTTATATGAAGTGCATATTGTCTCCATTGAAAATATTCTAAATAAGCAGTTGTATTTTTATCAAGATAATTAATATATGTAGCAAGTTCACGTGGTGATCTGAAATTTCGAACATCAATATATCCTGTTGATGGAATATAATGATCATAACGTGCCCAACCAAGTACAATTGGTATAATTCGTGCACTATGAAGTGCAAAAAAGAATTTTTCTGTGACATATTCATCACATATACTATTTTCAAATGATAAATAAAATTTATACGTTGAATAAGCATATTGACGACAATCAAAACCTCTAGGGCATGACTTTCCACAACTGCCATATACATCAACGGACGTATATTTTTTTAATTCTTTGATATAATTTAAACGATTACTTGAACCACCACAATTAGAAATAATAGCAACAGCAATTTTTCCAGATATTTTCGTGGCTAATATAGATTTAAAATCATAATTTGGATAAATTTTATAATTAAATAACCAAAAAAGATTTCGTAATGTTGTTGCTGTTATATCTGAATCAGGTCGGTATGTTTGAGTATAATTAAATATATGACCATGCTGTTTTGAAGATAAACTCGGTGAATGAACAGGTGATTCTTTTAAAAAAAAAATAAATCTTTGATTTGGTTGACGTTCTATACTATTTAATTTTCTATAATTAATTGATTCTCGAAGATGAATAAGTGATGCATCACTTTCAGAAAATAATTTATGATCAATTGTAACACGACATGCATTAACTGATATAGGACAATTATTTGAATTAAAATCATTTGAATAAACATCATTTTCATTTCTATTATACCAATAATGACTACCAAAAAATCTTGTATAATAAAGAATTAATTTTGTTTTATTTGACCATGAATAATTAATTGTTTTAATTGGTTTTTGTAATGATTGAAGAAAAAAATAAAGAATAGAATCTGATTTAATATTATGAATTTTTTCAATATGATCTATCCAATAACGTCGAATATGAATTGTAATTTCTGTTTGATTATTCGATAAAATCGTATAATATGGTATTGGTTGATTATAATATAGATTCATTGTCAACGGATAAAATATTGCATGTGAATTATATGGAATATTATTAAGAACATTAAATACTGTTTCCTTTTCTGACACAGAATTATTTGCCAATATAAATAAAACACATTCAGGACATTTTTCAATATGTTTTACAAAAAGATTTGTTGCTGAAAAATTTGATTTATTTAAAAGTATATCAAAATCTTGTTTATTTTTTTTGATTAAATTAGGTAAAAGTTCTATTCGGTTTTGATATGCATATTGAGATACAGATATAAAACCAATAATTGCGAATAAATAAATAATATAATAAGCACATTGCCGAAAATTCATATATGTAAATATATATAT
>JAJEKB010021241.1:0-11107 GCA_022393335.1 Macrotrachela quadricornifera | reverse complement strand
ACTATTGAACAATCTGTAATCTGATTTATTCCAAACCATCATTTACTTGAATTAAAGAATGCAATAAGAGTAACTGGTTTTATTCTATTCCAAATGAGTTTTTGTCAATAATTTCCGTTATTTTTGCGTATCTATCTAATTAGAATATAGATCAAAAGAAAAACAGTTGATTTTTGTTTATGCTTTGTTTATCATAATACTTATGATTGTCTGCAACAAACTAATAATGGAAAAATAAAAGAGTTAAGAATAAAAGAAAAAGAATACGCATAAAAAAAAGGATAGACATCAATGGCACCAACATAAAAAATAAACCCATAATGTAAAACAACAAGAAAAGTCACGAATAACAAGGAAGAACCACGCTAGAAAAAGAAAAAATATGAAAGTGCATAGACAAAAAAATGTACTCCCACTGAAGAATCGTTAATAGTCCAACGTTGATGAACAACGTTCATCGTTAGAGAAAGAAAAAAAATGTGAAGAACGCAAAACATAGATTGACACGCGTAAATATTATTTAAAAAGACAAACGTTATTAATGCAATATTTTCTTTTCGTATTATGTTTGTATGTCTAAGAGCTGACTTAATGTCACTTCTACTATATCGGAACAATTAAAATGTAACATTATACTTCTCTTCTGGATGCACATTTATTTCTGAAGAATTTACGTCAATCAGTTGTCATATGTTATTAACACTTGAGGTCATCATTTTTTTTCTTCTGTCGTCGAGAAAAAACGTTCGTAAGTTAACATAGAGTTGTCATTATGTTCTTTTTTATTGATCTAAATATATAATAGGACAGCATACGTTATTTTTACTCTATATAAGTTTGAACTTTTCCCCAGAGTATAAAAAGAGAATAAGAATGATATTTATTTTCAGACTGATGTAAATCTGATTATATAGGGAAAATATTATTAGGAATAACAACATAAAACCATTGTTCTATAGATAAAAACATGTTTTATGATTATTATAGATCATTATAAACCGTTATTATCAAAGGTGATACTACAAAACTAACATAAAAATTACGTTTGTAAAATAATAATTCAATGGATAGTTCAACTGAACATACAATACCGGGATCTAATACATGTCGTCAACATTTAACAAAAGGTGAATATTCACCAATTGGTTCAACTCATAAAATAAATTTATTACTTCAACGTTCTCTTCGTTACTCATATCGAAAACGATGTTGTAAATGTTGTCCAACAATACTTTATGAACTATTATTTCCTATTATTTTAATTTCATTATTAACTTTAATCCGTTATGGAATAAATGCATCCTTGAAAGAAACTGACGAAAATCCTAAATCAATACTAAGAGATTTGAATCGTCATTCATGTTCACAAAACATAAATCCTACGACAATTTTATCAAAGGATTTATTCATGAAATGTTTCAAATTTCCACCAATTTATAGAAGACGTAGATTGGTTTCATTCGAATCAGAAACCCTTGTCGATAAAATAAATCTTGTTTTTCATCCTATGACAAATGAAACTGATGAGTTAATTAAACGTGGTAAAAAATATCTTGAACAAATGAATTGTGACAACATAAATATCTGGTAAGTTTAGTTGATGTATCAATCATATTTTAAACAAAATTTTTCATATAGGAACCAAAATATAAATAATGAGAATGATACTTATTTATTACAAAATCAAGAAGAAAATTCAATTATTATTGATTTTGGTTTAACAACTAATCTTAAAAATAAACGAAATATTGATTGTAAGTATTCATATATCTAAAAAAAATGTAGTGTAGTGTCAATGTTCCATGAATTCCTAGATATTATACGACTTTGTGAAAAAGTATTGTGTGCGAGCATAAAACTTTCATTCTGAATGTGCAAAACCTAAAAACACGAGTTTGTTTCTTCAAGACGTAAAAGCAAAAGATGACCATCATGTTCATTCAGCTTATATAATGCTAGGAAACTAACGAGAGAACATATGCAGCTGTCGACGAACACCGGTCGACCTCATATTTTGGTTATTGGTAGGATTCTGTGAGAATAAAAGATCATTTTACTAAATTTTCGATTTATTGGTAGAGACTCATTGGCAAAATCAAATTACGAAACTTTGATCTAAAATTCTATCTATTGAATTCTCTTCATAGTCAAAGTTATTCTTCATTTTTAGACAATATAATAGTTCGAAAACCATATACTATTCCAAAAAATGACCCAATCGATATGTCGTTTATATCCTTTTTACATCCAGGTAAAAATTATAAATTCTTTTTATTTCATCATATATACAAATTCAATTATTTAGCACTCATTCCTGACCGATTCAAAATAATGTATAATAAGTTCGATCAAGATTCTAAATTACCTGCATTTACTGATGTAAAAATATTTATTGATTCATTACTTATTGGATATCAAACGAATAGAAATATTGATTATGAACTTGAAAGTACTTCGATGATTTGTGCACCATTTCATAGAAATTTAATTTTTGGTATGATGAAGTTGATATAAACTTTGTGTTAGATTTTTTCTTTATTTATTAGAAATTCCATTATCAATATTAATGAGATATATTATTGATGTAATATTTCTTATTCCGTAAGTAAAAGAATTTGAAATCAACAGATTAATTCATTCATTCATTTATTAATTAGATATTATATTCTTCTAACTAATTTAATTCAAGAGAAAAATGATAAAGTTAAAGAAATTCTTAAAATACTTGGAATTGAACCAATCTTAAATAATTTTGCACATGCAATTCGGTAATAATAAATAATCTTATCCTAAAAATTTATATTTTCTTTATTTTATAGAACATTAATTATTTTTTTTTTGTTAATTTTACTCTTATGTATTGTATTGAAACAACAACCAAATGGATATTTTCTTACAATTAATTTTGGTAATCTCTTTCTTGGTTATTTTATATTTAGTTTACAATTAATCTCATTCGGTATAATGATTGCACAATTATTTGATAAAAATGTTCGTGCAAAATTAACTATTAATGTCATCTATGTTTTATCATTAATTACTTATTCATACATGATTTTCTGGCCGATAACAATACAGTATCTGCTAATATTTCTCAGTCCTCATATTGCTGGATATTCACTTCTTCAGGCAAGAAATTATTTTTTGATATTGAAAACAAAAAACGTTTTCTTTTTATAGCAAGCAGTTTTATATGAATTAACAGGAAAAAATATATCATTATTTCAACAGATTTATCGTTCTGTACCATTGTATTTTCCAACATTGATTATTATGATTTTAAGTTGTATTTTTTATTGGTTATTATCCTGGTATTTAGAAAAAATATTTCCAGGTAAAAATTTAAACAGACTCTTTTGAGATATACTTATCAGGAGTAGAGATCATCGAGAATCTTCAAGGAATGGGATGGATGAAATAAGATGAGATGAGTAAGGACGATCTCATCGCTGTAGGAGGACAAAACTACTGAATTTTGTTAGGAAAAGGTAAGGCATAATTTTTTTCAAATGCAAATATTGCTGTACTCATATCTCTAGGAAGAAGAAAGCGACACTCTTATTCTTCGAATTAATAATTGAACTTATCTAAAAATTTTCAGGTGAATATGGTATTCCACTTAGTTGGAATTTTCTTTTTAAGCGAGACTATTGGCGTTCAGAAAAATTTGATCATCATACTCAATTCTCATCTAATCGTGATACATTACCTTTAAGAAATATTTCAAATGATACACCTATTGTTCTTGTTAATAATTTGATAAAAAAATTTGGTCCTGATAAAATAGCTGTTAATGATGTTTCATTTGATTTATATAAAAATCAAATAACATCATTACTTGGACCAAATGGATCAGGAAAAACAACAATATTTAATTGTTTAATTGGTATACATAAACAAACATCAGGAACAATAAAAATGGAAAATGATGATGGAAATTATTTTGATACACGAATAAATATGGATATATTAAGAAAATCAATGGGTTATTGTCCACAACATGATATACTTTTTGATTTATTAACTGTCAAAGAACAAATGGAATTTTATGCAATAACACGAGGATTTGAAAAAAATAAAGAAAAAATATCAAATGAAATGTTACATATAATGGATATGGAAAATTTTAAAGATCTTTATTGTAAAACATTATCTGGTGGAATGAAAAGACGTTTATCATTAGCTTGTGCATTTATTGGAGATACAAAAATAATTCTTCTTGATGAAGTAATCGATTTTTACTTTATTTTAAAATAAAATCTTGATTTTTTGTAGCCATCAAGTGGACTTGATCCATCGAATCGTCGTTCATTATGGGATTGGTTACGTTCAATGAAAGAAGGTAAAACACTTTTATTAACAACACATTTTATGGAAGAAAGTGATGCTTTATCTGATCGAATTATGATTATTGCTAATGGAAATATTCGAGCCGATGGAACATCAGCTGAATTAAAGAAAAAATATGGTCTAGGTAAAACAATTTTCTATTTATGATTTACAAAAAAACTACACATTGCATTGGTCTTACCCTTCTTTGGCAAATAATCTGAATTTGTAGTGTTTTCATAACTCACTTAGGGCTACATACTGGTAAAATTTCATTGAATTTTGTGATATCGATTGAGCACGATATGTCGTGACTTTCGTGCATTGACTTTTAAGCACATACCGGAAAACTGAAAGTGTCGAATTTTAAACTGAAATTCTTTCGATAAATAGCTCTGATAATCCTTAGAATATATGAAATTATTCATTTTAGGTTATAAATTAATTATTAATAAACAGAATAATTATTATACAGATGATATCAAACATGTATTATGTCAATATTTACCAGAATTAAAAATAGAAACAGATATATTAGATGGTGATGTTGTTTTTCGTACAAATCAACAACCAAATAACCAATTTTTACAAGCATTACATCATCTTGAAACAATGAAAAGAGAAAATCGAATTAGAAATTATGGAGTACAAAATAGTACAATGGATGATGTTTTTTTAAAAATTATAAAAGATACAATTAATGAAAATGAATCACAATCAATTTCAATTGATACTCAAACATTAGGTTTGTAATTAACGTAAAGATCGATATGTAGAGAAATTCAAATTTTTTAAAATATGAACAAATTTTTCAGTAAAGTTTTTTTTTATCAGAGCAACGATGTCATCGTGTATTTGATAACCAGCATATTTCTACTGGTATTAAGTATTATTTGAGTCAATATCATGGTTTAATAATAAAAACATTACTTGTACATTATCGTCGTTGGACATTAACATTAATTATTTTATTAATACCAGTTTTACACAATCTTTTATCAAATGTAACATCACATAGTAAAAATAAAAGTGGAATATTTCAAATGAATATCAATTCACTTAATCCACAAACGATTTTATATCATACAGATCCAATAATAGAAAAACATTTTCGTGCATCTAGTAATGGTGCAATACTTGAAGAAAATTTCGGAAATATATCTCAAATGAATTTGGATATTTTAGAAAAACGAATAAATCATCCATATACATATACAAATATTTATCTTGCTTTCAATATTCCAAAACCAATTGGAAATAAATATAAAATTCAAATATTATCATCAAATTTAATATCCGGTTATGAAGCTATTTCATTAGCATCAAATACATTTTATAAATATGTATTAAATGATACAAATGCATCAATTCAAACAACATTAATTTATAAAAAACTAGGAAATTTTACAGAAGAACCAACTATTGATGATATATTGAATATTTTAAATATGATATCATGTACTCTTAAATTTTTACCAGTAACATTATTATTTGATATGTATGTTATATTTAATAAATAATAATCAAAAATTTTTATTTTATATTTTATTTAGATTTATATTCTACATTTTATTCTTCTATATAACTGTATTTTTGATTAGTGAACAAAAAGATAAATTTCTATCATTAATTAATATTAGTGGTTTGCAGTAAGTCGACAGAATTTCTTATAATTTCATTCCATATTCTTGTTTTTCTAGTCCAGCATTCTATTGGATATTTACTTATCTTTTTGATATAATTATGTCTATAATATGGTTTTGTTATTTACTTTCTGTTTATTGTATATTTTATGTTGCTTTTAATGGAACGCCAAATAAGAATTTTGAAAGAAAAACGATAGTTCAATTTGAATTTCTTAGTCCATGGTATTTACGATTACAATTTTATCCATTAACAATAATAATTATATTACCAACATTACCATTTACTTATTTATTAACAAAAATTTTTAAAAATGATATCAATGTATGTATTATTAAATAGATCGAATTCAGACAAGCATTTTTTGAGTTTGTACATTTCTAGAAAACATATATCCCAGTATCCGACTCGGGACACTGATGCATAACGTGCGACATTTTTTGTTTTCTATAGATCTCTGTTTAAGAGCATGACAAAATATTGATCTTTTTTTTTCGTCGAATTCTTCATAACCTTTCAATAATCTTGATTATGAGCAAAAAATACAGATCAAAAGTTCTGAATTATTTCTTTCGCTTTGTAACTTTCAATTAAATGGCTACTGACTAATATTCATTATTATTTTCAGGGTGGCAAGTTAACATGGTTTATATTAATAATTCTTCATTTAATAAGTATAATTGTCCCAGTAATAACAGCGATTGTTGGAAATGCATCTGTTCGAAAGTTTTTATATTGGTTATTTAATGTAATATCTCCAAGTATCAATGCTCAAGTTATAGTTACATATATTTTAACAAAAAAAAATGCATTTTGTAAAGGGATTAGTGATGCGTTAAAAATATCAGGTTTTGAATCGGTTGGGGATGATACAATTGGATGGAATTGTTTAATTCTTGTTTTACATATATTATTATTCTTAATAATAATTATTATTATTGATACTGGGTTCTTAAAATTTTCATTTTCCTGTTTATATAAATCAAATTTTGATGAAAATATACTTGATAATGATGTTTTAGCCGAACGTTCTCGAATATTAGATTTACAAACAAATATATTTGGTGATAATGGTGAACGTAATAATTATTTAACAGTTAATAATCTCGTAAAATATTATCGAAGACGTAAAATTTTAGCTGTAAATCATTTAACATTCGGTGTAAAACGTGGTGAAGCATTTGGTTTACTTGGCCATAATGTAAATATATATATATATATACATGATGGACTAGAAGTAACGGAACAGAAAAAAAATTAAATATCTCCATTACGACTCGAACGAACGGATTCATTCTTCGACCAAGGATAGAGACATGTTCATAGGAAAAGAGCACGAAATACATAAAATGGGTTCTCACCAATATCATTCGTATGAATTTGAAGTGTGAACATACCTCTATCTTTGATAAAATCCGTTACTTATGGTCCATCCTGTATAAGATGCCTTTTTTGAAGAAAACTTTTCTTATGAATTTAAATAGGGCTCTGGAAAAACTACAACATTTCGTGTTATAATTGGTGATTTAGTATCTACACAAGGCACAGCTTATATAAATGGACAAAATATGCATCGTCGTATAAAATCAATACGTCATTTAGGTTATTGTCCACAAGAAAATTGTAGTATGGAATATTTAACTGTTCAAGATAGTCTTTATTTATTAGCACGTATACGTGGTGTAAAAATGTCATATATAAAATCAGTTGTTGAAACGATGAGTTCATTATTTTTACTTGATCCATTTTTAAATAATTATATTCATCAATTAAGTGGTGGAACAAAACGTCGATTACATGCTGCCATAGCATTAATTGGTAAAATAGATTAAATATAAAAAAAAATGATAAGTTAAAATTTTTTGTATTTAAGGACCACCGGTAGTTGTGATTCTTGATGAACCAACAACAGGTGTTGATCCAAATGCTCGACAACAAATGCATGAAATATTTTTAAATGCTATTAAAGCTAAATTAACAATTATTTTAACAAGTCATTCAATGGATGAATGGTAAGAAAAGCTGTTAATTCAGTTTTGTTTAGTAGTGATTTTGTGGTAGAACTAAGAATCAGTATAGGGAAATGATGGAATTGTAAATCTCTACTTCTATATATTTCAACACTTATTTAAAATCGTGTTTCGTAAAATAAAAATTTTCATTTTAGTGAACGTGTTTGTAACCGTCTTGGTATAATGGTTGAAGGACAATTAGCTTGTTTAGGTACAATTCAACATTTAAAATCTAAATTTGGTCAAGGTTATACAATTGAAATAAAAGTTCGTTCAATATCTGATAACACAAATATTGCATCAATTCATAATGTTCAATCGTTCTTATTATCACAAGAAAAATATCATGTCGAAATAAAAGAAATAACAAATTCAACTGGTTTATTTCAAATATCGAAAACGACACCTGCTGAATTATTTCAATTAATTGAAGAAAATAAACAACGATTAAATATTGAAACATATACAATTTCACAAACAACACTTGAACAAATATTTTTATCATTTGGAAAAAAGAATCATATTACTTGATTTTTTTAAAATAAAATCAACAAACATAATTTCTTGGCATAACATATAATCTTTCGGAGGTCCGATATCGAGAAATGTAGATGTCCAAGCAATATTGCTAACTTTTTAAAACGAGTAATTTTGTGCATTATTGAGCTGCAATTTGTTACAAGTAAAAGTACGCAAGATTGAAGTACAAATTTGCAAGCTAAAAGTAAGCAGAAGTACGTTTTTATGTACGTACGACTTGGTGATTAATCACCTTCTGGATATGGAATGTCAATTGTTGAACCCTAACAGTGCGCATTGATAGTTCACTTGAAGGACTTGCTATCTATTTCAAAATAGAAGGCGAGTCATCGTAAGTTCAATAACTAGAAGCAAGGAGAGCGACAGATAGATCTTTGCAAAACAGGCGTGTCAAAGATAAAATTTCTACGGCGTCCCGTTCAAATGCTACAGTTCCTACAAAAAAACCTGTGAAAAACGAGGTTTTCAGCTGAGAAAGCATGCTTTTATAGGTTTCTCACATCGCTGACCATCGCGACAATGTTTACTTTTGTCTATCGTAAAGTTTACTGTTGCTCATTGCGAAATATACTTCATGCTAGGAAATTTCGAGCCAATTCGATCTTGAATTTGGACCAATTTTTCATTTTTAAAGCGGTATTGCAGCTTGTAATATCGACAGAAGATTGGTAACATTTGAAATAAGTTGCAAAATTCTAAAGGAACCTAAGTGTACTTTAATTAGAAAAAAATTGTATTAATGTTAATTTAAAAGTCTATATCTTTTTCGTCCACGAGTTCGCTGCGCCATGTAGTGTTATCGATACTGATGGCAATACAAAGATACGAGCCGGCCTTCTCGATCTAGACAGTGAAGTGAGTCGAATTCATAGAGTGAGCCTCATTACTTCGTAACACGCTCGTCCAATTTCAAAAAATTCAATATTTTTTTAATTCGCTTCAGCTAAAATTTATCAAACTATTTTTTCTACAACATATCTTGAAATAAGCAAAATCTGATAACCTCGATTGAACATGTTTCTCATATTTTGGTGGGAGTTTAAATCGAATGGCCTATACTGCGTATGAAGGCTTATGAGTGTACTTGTTATATAGTCTATACAGGCTTATGGATACCTTCGTGATATGTTCCATAAATGGTTGTGGATACCCGTTGTTTATCAATTTCGTGCAAATAATTATTTATTGAACACTTGTGAACCTAAGGGTACTCTCATCATATAGGACTTCAGGAGCTTAGGGTGCCCCCTTAGTATAATGCTTGAGAACCTAAGATTACCCTCAATATAAAGTATTTAAGGATCTGCTAATGCCCACTTACCAGAGAATTTGAGATCATTTATCTTATATAGGATACCCGGTAATCTAGGTGTCCATTGGTGTTAATGAGAATGCGAGAGATTAAGGATACTTACTTTACTCAAATATCGTTTTAAATATAAGTCCTATGTGAGTGGAACGATTACCGTTTCATACCGTTTTTCGGTGAAACGGTACTGATTCCTGCAATCAACCGGTGACTAATCGTCACCGTTACATCCCTAATCGGCATTCCCATAGTATAGCAGCTGAGGACCCAAGGGTATTCGCATAGCATAGTGCTTGGGGACATATGGACACTCTCATGGTGCCTACTCAAGTATCTGTGATTTCTGGTGAAGATGTATTTTGATTGGTCGAAAAAACTGATCAATCAGAGCGTGGACAAATCGACGAGCAATTTTCGATTTCCATACTCACCCTTTCATGGTTGAGAATGAAACACGATCTGAAAGACAGATTTGAAGCGTTTAAGGGTAGAAATTTATACCCACACTCTCTCCCAACCTCCTACAGACCGTGACCGATAGGGATCAAAAGTTATTGGGTACATTTCAATAGTAGCAGAAAGGGATGGCAGGTCATAGATAGGCTTTCTTAGCAGCAAGAAAAGGCGTCTCAGTTATAACAGTGTTAGATCCTTATAAATGATCCTGTTAATCCAAGATTTTACTGAGAATGATAAGGTATTTTATATCGGCGTAAATGGACGAAAGGGGGCATGTGAGTTCCACACTTTAGCTTTAAAGTGACCGCTTATTTTTGAAAAAAGTGAGGCAATTCAGGATACCTTTCTTTGGTATTCGTTTTTTCACATTTAATACAATAGCACATGGGTTTTTTTTTACAGAATTTTCTAGAACAGTCGAGAAAGTTCTAAAAGATTCCATATTAAGGATATATGAGGGAAGTACGAGTGTCTTTCGAATGATAACAAAATCAAGAATATGAACGTCAATCTCGAAGTAGAAATGAATATATCTCAACGAGAGCTAAGAGTGCTTCTGCTTCATGAATTCCATTAGGGTCGTAATGCAACGGAAGCAACGAGCAACATATGCAGCACGATGGGCAAGGATGCAATGTCCATTTGTACAGCGCAATGTTGGTTCCATCGGTTCAAAAACGGCAACATCTAACTCGATGATTTACCTCATACTGGAAGATCACTACAGGTAGATATGGATAGATTAAAGCAGCTTATCGAAGGAGATCCTCGTCTGACAACACGATGTTTAGCAGAGCGACTTGGATGCTCCAAT